>VYXF01012145.1:658756-670623 GCA_013397295.1 Polioptila caerulea | reverse complement strand
TCCCGAAGGGCTGCAAGAGGCACCGCCAGCAAGCGTAGGGAGGAACTCTCTTCACACGTAATTCAGGTAACACCAGACGGTACCTCCCAGCTATTTTTTCATAGGGTCTTAAATGTCGTGTATGGCCATTCATGACTTCTAAAAACTCGTCAGAAAATCAGAGCAGAATACGAGCACGAAAACCCTCCAGTAATAATAAACTATACAGTTCTCTTCTAGGCATAACCACCAGGTAGATGACAAACAATGAACAGCTTTGCCAGAAGCGTTTTGCGGTCAGCTAAGCACGGCCGAGGTGCGTGGCTGAGGAACAGCTCTGCTCCCTCTGGAAAGCAGCGTTTTCGCAGACTGGTGTTGGGAATAGAGACGAGCTGTGACGACACCGGCGCTGCTGTGGTCGATGAAGCTGGCTGTGTTCTGGGAGAAGCGCTGCACTGCCAGGGGAAAGTTCATTTACAGTAAGAACAGACCTCTCTCAAGGCTTCTGCCTTCATAACGATTTTATTTTTATTGTTACTTATAACATCATCCATAGAAAAGTCTTCCCTGCCCCATAAATCTCACTAAGTGGTGGGTAGGTGTGAAGATGTATCACTTGGGCCACAACAAATACTGCCTGAGATGGTACTAAGGGGAAGGAAACAAATGCCGCACATTTAACAAGTTTCCTCCAGTATTTTCTTTCAAAGAGACAGATTACTTCTCTAGCTTGAATAAAAGAGAAAATCATTGCTACTGTTAAAATCACCAAATGTCTCGATTTTTTTAAAGGGAAAATCAATCAAATATAAGCATTGGTGGTTAACAACACGTGCTGACAAGCGAGGGGTTGTGAATATTAACGTTGTTTTGCAACAGTGTTGAGATACATTTAAAAAGCATCTGTTCCAAAAAAGGGCAAGTTACATCCTTTTCTGGCCTTCCACTGATAATGATGCTGTCTCCAGTGCCCTTGACACTGAACAAGGCATTTGAGAATGTGCTAAGGAAACAGGCAGGATACTACAAGGTTAAGAGGTGCCTGAAAACTATTTTTATGGCATTCTATCTGTTACGAACTACCGATGCATTGTAATTCCTTGGTTTTACTAGAACAGGCGGAATAATTCCCGTGGTGGCACAGCAGCTCCACAGAGAAAACATCGAGCGAGTGGTGCAGGAGGCCCTGGGTGCCAGTGGAGTGTCTGTGGCCGAGCTTGCGGCCGTGGCGACCACAGTGAAACCCGGGCTGGCTCTGAGCCTGGGCGTGGGGCTGCAGTACAGCCTGAGCCTGGTCAACAGGCACCAGAAGCCCTTCATCCCCATCCACCACATGGAGGCTCACGCACTGACCATCAGGCTCACACATCACCTGGAATTTCCCTTCTTAGTTCTCCTAATCTCTGGAGGCCACTGTCTCCTGGCAGTGGCACAAGGAGTTTCAGATTTCCTCCTGCTTGGTCAGTCCATCGACATTGCACCGGGGGACATGCTGGATAAGGTAACACTTCCTTTCCGAGGACAGCAATTCAATTCAATATAAGTTTTATGTAACTTTTTTTTTTTCTATTTGAAATGCCACAGATTTAAGATACAAAAGACTGTTAAAAATGTACACAAAACATCAATTCTAACGTACGTCCATTAATTATATTTTAGCAAATAGGCAACATAACCAAAACTGGTGTTGGATGTTTCATTGATACCGATTATGCAAAGAAGTTGTATTATTTAGAGAAGATTTATTGAAGTATTTTATAGAGGTATTATGCTGCTTTTCAAACTCTAAAAACTAAAATTAGAAAGAAATGTTTTAACATGCATTGTTTACAACAAGCCTTCAGAATCTTAAATTTTCTGAGTCCCTGAGTAGTCTGTAAAATTGGTTTCATATGGCTTTGTTCTCAGACACTGTTTTTAAACAGTGTAAGTGCATGTTAATTAAGAAATTGGGGGGAGTGCATGGAGTCAGAAATGGGATTTTCAAAAGTTGAAACCATCTTTGTTCCTGTGCATCTGGTAATACAGTATGGCAGTCCATATGTGTTTCCTATAGCTTCAAAATGGAGTAATTAATATTTCCTGCAAAATTTGTTGATCTTTATATTTGCCCAGGTTGTTCCAGAATTGCATTTCTAAATACTCCAAGAAAAAAAAAATATCCTGCTGGGCTGGTGTTATATCTTACCCTTACCATGCCCTGTTTGTAATTTCACCTTGGATTGGATTTTTTGGTGCCACATTTTACTCCATGTGCTATACAGCGATACTGTTCCAGGAGGAACTGATTCCAAGTCTGTTGTCTGTCATCTCCTTAGGTGGCACGAAGACTGTCTCTGAGAAAGCACCCTGAGTGTCACAGCATGGCTGGGGGGAAGGCCATAGAGCACTTGGCTCAGACTGGGAACCAGGATCTGATCACCTTCCGTCTGCCCATGCAGCAGTATCGGAACTGCGACTTCTCTTTCACCGGACTTCAAAACCTCATCAATAATGCCATTGAACAGAAAGAAAAAGAAGAAGGTATTTTTAGGCAGTCAGGTACAAACTGAGCTTTTGATGACCTACACTCAGGAGCCCCCTTTGATGATATACTTCTATAGGTATTCAGGAAGGTGAGATCCTGTCCTGTGTTAAGGATGTTGCTGCTGCCGTGCAGCACGCGGTGGCTGTTCATATTATCCAGAGGACGTATCGAGCCATGCTCTTCTGCATCAAAAACAGCATGTTACCATCCAAAAATGCCACTTTGGTGGGTGTACTTCTTTTTTCCTTTTTATATCTGACTCTCTAACATCATTTGAAGGTGCACTTGTTGTACTTTCTACCTTGACATAGGAGGAAGATCTCAGTATGTATTACATTGTTAAAATATCAACAATATTGAAGTAACAGTCATATAAATATTTAGCTGAGTTTTAAGCTAAAGAGAGATTTTCTTACCATCTAATTTAACCTCCCATAACAACTTGACCTCATGCTCCTCAATATTTGATGGCTGTTCTAGTTACAGTAGAACTGTAGTCTGGTTTAGCTTGGAAGGGACCTAAAAGATCATCCAGTTCCAACCCTCCTGCCATGGGCAGGGACACCTTCCATTAGACTGACATGCTTCAGGAATGTCTTTTTGCATAATAAGCTCACTTAACATACTCTTTTCTGGTATGTTTTAATCTTCAAATGCAGCACTTATTGCTGCCTTTAGAACTTCAACTGATAACCCTTTTCTAAACATGATGCTAGTTGTGTGTGACCCATCAGTTCTTTTGAGTCAATGCCTTTTTTTCCTTTTGAAATGCTGTCAGGTTGTATCAGGAGGAGTTGCAAGTAATCAATATATCCGAAAAGCTCTACAGAACCTGGCAGATGTGAATGATTTTGCTTTACTGTGTCCTCCTCCAAGACTCTGCACTGATAATGGTGTTATGATTGCGTGGTAAGAGTTGTTTCTCTTTGAACAACGTTACAGGAGCACATGCAGAGCTGATGTGAGAGTCAAGAACCTCTTTCTGTGCTGCCTGAACCTTGTGCTCCTATGCAGAGTAGTGACACCCATTTTTATGTAATTGCTTTGTTGCTCAGGAATGGCATTGAAAGGTTACGTGCAGGCCTGGGGGTTCTCCACAGCACTGCTGGCATCCGCTACGAGCCGAGGTGAGTGACTGCTCATTCCCAGCCTCCTTCCTCCCTGCTTGCTGGGGGCAGTGAAAGGGGAGAGCTCACATGAACAACAACCACAGGCTACTGAGGAGTCTCTCTGCAGAACATATAAATTTTAGAAGTTACTTTCCAAGGCAGTTTTAAGTACAAATGACCATGACTGGCATTCATACTCGTTTTGGCTCAGAAACTGAATTTACCATACATCGTAACAGTTCTATGTGTTTTCCTATGATTGTGTAGATATTAGGCTTAAGGCCAAACAAAATGCAGATGTTTCAAAAGTACCAGCTGGTCTAAACTTTGGAATTTTTTCAGGTTTTTTTCCCTTTCCCTTTTCAGAAAAACAGACTTGGATGGTGTCAATACATAAAAAATTGCATTACAATGAAAAACTGTAAAATACTCTACTTCAAAAATAATTTGCAGTACATATTTCAGTGAATAAAAAACTAAGTTTTACTTGCTATAGACAATACATTATTTAAGTTTATCATAGGAGATACCTGTGAATCTCTAGTGTTTTGCATTCATCAGCAAGACATAAAATGAATTATCATCTAAAATCAGAACCTAAATAAAACAGCCCCAGAAGACAGCTTTGAAATCACAACTCTGTTTCTAGAGTTTGGAATGGCTACAAATGCAAATATTTCCTCATTGTAAAGATGCTTCCAGGTACAGCTTCAGATAGGCTATTTTAATGGTCACAGTCTTAGAAGTGCAGGGAATGTACCAAAATACTTTGACTCTCATGCTAATTGTAAAAAAGGTGTGTGAAGCTGTTTCAGGTTTTTTTATGGCAATGATAATGTTAATTGTTAATGACAATTTGTTAATAACAAATATATAATTTTGTTTTCTAGAGCCCCCCTGGGAATTGATATTTCAAAAAGAGTTCAAGAAGATTCCATCAAGGTGCCAAAATTAAAAAAGATACGATGGTTGGCATCTTAAAAAGTAACTTAATAAAATAAATGCAACTATAAATTGTTCAATGAAAACTGTTTCAATGCTGTTATGTTTAGAGACAATACTTGGATTACAAGTGTTGAAAATCACCTGTCATAGAAACAAATGCTGTGTTGCTGTCACCAAAGTGATTCCTGTTACCATTGCAAACTAAACATTCTTAGTGTTAAAACAAAAAAACTTGAAAGGGCAAGATGCATTCATAGTGAGTTCCTCATACATGTACACATGTACAACTTTGATTATCAGTAATTACATCCAAGTGTGTAAAAAAACCCAGACCAAACATTCTAAGAACACTCGAAAGATTTACTGACTTTGCATATAGAGTAAGTGCAACATCTCGAGATACAGCTCTATAATTCATCTACTGAAAGTAACTTCAGTCTGCTGCATGTGTCAGATGCTTTCTCACTGTTGCTCTCCAGTTTTGCAATCCGAGATCCAAACTGTACTGCCCTTTTTGGCAAAACAGTCGAGGCTGTCAGGCCCAGCTCCTTGGCTGCAAGGCGCAGAATCAGTTTCTCACCAATTCCTCGAGGTAAAGTCAAATCAGCTTTTTCTGAGATGGGCAGAGAATTGAGGAATGAAACAACATCTTCATCAAGAAAAGGAAACCTGAAAGAGAGATTTACATGGGGAAAGACCCTTTAAAAATTCCATAGGAAAAGTCTTGGTTTTCCCCTTTACCACATGCCAAGACCATGTGAAACTACACAGTAACTTTGAAACAAAAAGATGTCCACAACAAATGCTGGTATCATTCTGAATTTCAGGCATTCATACCTATCATGTGCTTGGTTAAGAGCACTGCCCATCCACCACTGCAACTGTTCCTGTGCTGAACTGAAAATGTGCAACCTAGAACAGATTTGGAAAAACACTGGCACAAAGATCACATGAAAAAGCCTTTCATGCACCTGAGTGGCCTCTGCTCCTGCACAACACCTAAGGAATTTTTTTCGAGTAGATGTTGGCATGGAGGAAGTAGACAGAAATAAAATGATTCTTCAACTCTTCAGACTTAACAGCCAGGAAATGTGGTGGATATTGACTATGCCTTTACTGCATGGATAGGAACACCCAGCTTCTGTTACAGTGCCATTCTCCAGAGACACTCCCCAAAGGTCCACACCAGAACACTTCAAAGTTGTGCTTGTTTAGCTTAAAATTATAAAGCCAGCTGGGATTTGCCTATGTCAACATCTGTTACTGCTTCTTAAAACTTCTAGATGGAAATCAAGTTGCTAAATTTCTTTAAGTAAACCCTTCCACAATATACCACAGACCACCTTTTTGAAAAACAAAACCAACAACTGCAACAGAACCAGAGCCAATAAAACACACAGAAGTTTCAATGAAGATTTTGTTAGGGCTGTTAAAAACTGCACCTAACCAGCAAAACCAGTTTTGCTCCATGTTAAAACAGTAATACCTGGCTTCTTTTCCGTGATCACCAATGATCCTGTCATCTCTACCAAGATTGCGAGAAGAAATGCGACCTAGCTCCATTTCCAGTTCTTTATTAAGACCCTCTAAGCCGTCTCTTTTGAAGCAAACACGATGTCGAGAATACCCAGCAAGCTGCTCATCTGCTCCAATTCCTGTAAGCACAACCTGAGGAAACAGAATATAAGAAACCTTAGTATCTATGCATGTTAATATGTAACAGACCTTTTATTTTTTTTTTTTTTAAGATGTTTAACGACATCTTAAGGAGAAAAGTTTTAATACACATTTTCTGAAGATATTAGATATTATCAGAATAGTGTGCCTTACACATTTACAGAGCCTGAAACAATTCCCAGTAAAGTCACTGGTAACTTGAATTATGTTCATGATCAGACCTTAAAGTACACACAAACATTGCTAGTGGAGCAAGGAAAAAGCATCAAAGTAATGCCATGTGTATCAAAAATACACCAGTACATTCGAAGAATGTCTTTGTTAAGTTTTTGTGATAATAAACAGCATTTGTTAAACACCAACCTTTAAAAATTATTGCCAAAGATTATGTCATATGTTGTAGTTACCTGAACATACACACAGAGTACTACTCATTTACCAGCTGCTGGGTTAGTAACAACCACATTACCAAAGT
Organism: Polioptila caerulea; assembly: GCA_013397295.1. NCBI lineage: Eukaryota > Metazoa > Chordata > Aves > Passeriformes > Certhiidae > Polioptila > Polioptila caerulea. The sequence continues at coordinate 663,911 of VYXF01012145.1, read as the reverse complement.
AAAAATGGCTTACGCTACTCAGTAAGTACAGTAAGAAGTTTTATCAAGAGAAAATCACTATTACATCTGGCCCATTACTGTGCCTTCAACAGCTGAAATTTAACAGTTCCTTCTTCCCTACACAAACCATCAGGAACAGAGAAGTGAGAAAGCAGAATCAAAAATGATAGATGGTGGTTATTTTTTTCCTACTCGTATTATTGCATATCCAAGTTCACTGAAAAGCCATGCACATTACATGACAAAAGAACTGAATGTGATTTTCAACTCTCGAATTACACAAATACTGTAATTATAGAATATTCTACATTCTTACACTGAATTTCAGAAGCCTTACAATAGCAAAGATCCTAGCTGATTTCTGAATCAATAAAACTGTTTTTACATTCAGAAGTCAAAGAAAAGGCAGAAAAAAACCCAAACCAAAACAGTACCTTTGCAGGACTTTTATATGGTTTCAGTTCTCCTTGGTTACTAATGAAACCCTCTCCTCTGGAAGCAAACCAAATTGCACAGCCAATACTGTCATCCAAGACTGTAGCCAGTGGATAGATTAAATAATTAATACGTTGTTTTCTCATTTTTTTCAATTCCTCTAGTGTAACATTAATTTCCACAAAGTTCCAGGTTCTTGAAGGGTTAATGGCTTCTAATTCCTTCAGTCCTGCCCTACCAGTGATTCTGTCAGGAACATCAAAGCAAGATAAATGAGTACCAGTGTCAGCATCAAGATCTTGACAGCTTTCTTGAGGACAAAGCAAGTCAAGCTGTACTTCATGGCTGGTATGTCTTTTAGTGGTACCCCTGTGCTTAGCTGGCTCTTTCATCATGAAAGCTACATTGAGAAGATCAATTGGCTCCTCCAAAGGCACGTGTTTATCAGCCAGGGCTGCAATAACCATAGAATCAATGCCACCAGAAAAGAGCACTGCAACATGTGCTTGCTTATGAGACATGTTTGGAACTTCTCTTGTTTTCTGATCTGGATCTCTAAAGAGGCACAGGACTCGTCTCTTGACTGCTTCATTTAAAACATCAATAAATTGACAGGCTAATTTTTTCTTGTGTTCTTCTGCAAGAAATTCTTGAAGGGTTTCTACAGACACCACACAGTTAATGTTGCTAAAATTAGAGCCTGGACATGCACCTGAAGCTTTAGAAACTGTTTTATTTAAGGGGATAACCGGTGCCCTAAGCCACAGCTTTGATTCATTCAACACGAGAGGGATGTGGTTTGGTAAATCTTTTGACACTTGGTCAAGAACATTAATGCCTGTTTCTTCTACTGCTTTCTCTCTGCAGCAGTACTTCCATGGAAACAATGTTAAAGACAAAGATTTAGTTGTTGCACAAGCTTTGAGATCAATTTTGAAAATTCCAGATGCTGGGACTTCTTGCCATTGGTCGCCTGATTCAGAACAACCACTTACAGATGTGAGACAGAAGGTGCTGTCAACCGCATCACCGAGCTGCCAAAGCAAACTACGACGGCCAAAGTAATCCCTGCCAAACCATACACTGTGCCTGGCTGCTTCATAATAAATAAAAGACCAGGGACCCTGAAGTGATGAGAAGAGTGACACAATGTCCACTTCACTGCTGCATAAAGCCAGATGGTGAAACATTACTTCAGTATCATTCTCTAGATCTCCTACATGCACTCCACCGAAAATTTCTCCATTCCAAAGAAAAATATTGTTATTGGCATCTTCCAGAGGCTGGGGAGTCACCAGTCCCCTCAAGTGAAGTACATGGCCTGAAAACAGACATTCATAAGAGGGATTGGACACAGTTTTTATCAACTGTTGGCTGCTGTCTGGTCCTCTTCTTCTCAGATGGCAGAGGATGTCTTCACTGAGGAAATCATGAATCGCACGTGGGCTGCACAAGGTAACAACACAGCAAATACCACACATTGCAACGGGGAATTCACACAAACTACTTCTTGATTTTAGCCTTTTCTGAATTTTCCAGCTCCTGATGTGCCTTCTTTAATTCATCTAATGTATCTGTGTAAGAGAAAATTACACAAATAATTAGTTTCATAAACAGGAAAGTTTATGCATAGGTAAGTTTAAAAGTATATCTATGAAATTAGTCATTCCAGCCACTTGTTCAATTAAAGTGATAAGCATAAAACACTACTTAAGCAAAGTGCTGTGTTTGTGTTCCATCATTACTAACACAAGCCATATAAGCTTGCTGTAGCATATTCCTCTTTAATTATACAAAGATGATGATTTTTTTTTTTCAAAGAAAGCCACAGTGCAATAGGGGAACGGCCAACTCCTGCCTATATAATCAGTATGACTTCAACATCTGCAGTAAAAAAAGGGAACTGACAATTAAAATGGCAATGCTATTAACCCAAATCAAAGCAAAAAGAAGCAGTAATTGTTCACTCCAGAAAATTACATTTACACTTCTAAATTTATACTCTTCTAGTGCTTGTTCCATCATCACCTCTATTATCCATTCTCCTATTACTTTTTATTTGACACACCACTGCAATTTTCTCATTTTAATATACCTTTGAAATCAGCTACATTAACTATTTGATACACTTTCACCCTGCAAACTTACTTTTGCACTGAGACAGCATTTCTGTTCGGTCTGCAAGGAAGAATATGTTGCTATTGGGTTGCTGCTTATAAACTTTCTGTAAAACAAAATCCACACTGTATTAAGTCAAAGCAGCAGATTCTGGACCCACACTGCAGCAGAAGCAGTGTGTCCAAAGAGACACTCCTGCTATAAAAGTGAAAGGTTGAGTTCTGCCCTGCCAACACCAGCGTTCTAATGCTGTACCATCAAAAGCATTTAATGCTCAACCTAAGACAATTCTGAATTTCTCTTTTCCTCATCCACAAGGGATCACATTCTATTTTAAACAAATGCACAGAAAAAGTAAGAATACCTCATGAATCCTAGTGATCAACTCAAACACCTTAATGAAATAACTCAAAACACAAAGAAAGCAGAAACCCCCAACACTGCACAAGTATACATGATCAAACAATTTGCAGGACAAATTATTCTGAGCACAGCATGTTAATTAAAATCTGTATTACAACAAATTAAAGACAGCATGCTCTGATTTTGTTGCCCCTCTTGTCTCTCTGTTTATTTCTCTGCTAAAATGAAAAAGTGGAAAGCAAATTTGTAAAACCTTACCCGGTTCTTCTTCAAATTAGAAAGCTCATCAACTACAACCTTCTGCTCTTTAATCTGAAAGGCAAAAGATGCTTTTGAATTTAATGTTAAAATCAAGACATCCTATTATGATCCTAGTGGTGAGCATGTCTACTGATATTTTAAGACAGCAACATGCATGTATAGCTGCTGTTCTCCAAAGAAATCACTGAAGACAAAGTAAGTACAAAAATTACATCATTTATTTCTCTAGAAACAGCCTATTTTGCATGCATTGGTATTTCTCTTACCCTCAAAAGCCTCTGGGAAGCCAGAGTACCTATAGCTATTTATAATCAGAGAGCACATTTTTCCCCCCTCAGAAGAGAACATGTACACAATTAATACATCAACTAATAACTTAAATACCATAATATCAAGAATACACTTTATAATACAATATACACTACATAACAAGTATGCTCCAGATTCAAAATTAAATTAATTAAAATACAAATACTCTAGAACTGTATTAGGAGCAATGGGGGCCTTCCTATTGCTCTGGATTTTTACATTAACTTCCTTAGTGGGAATGACCACTCTGTCCTGCACTGATAGATGTGGCAGATATTCCTGTTTTCTTTTACCATGGCAGCTATAAACACCAAAAAGTAACCAGAAGGACTGCTGCAAAAGCCAAAAACTGAAACAAAATCTGTTCAGAGGGCACAATGCTTTCTGTTAGAAGCAAACAACACAGGTTTCTCTGCTCTTCCTTTGTGTCTCCTGGAACTGGTGCAACAGCAGGAAGCTGTCACAGAGTGAGGTCAGCCAAACTGAATATGGCACACTCAAAGTACAACTTTTCCAGCAGCTACATCAATCTCTTGTATCTACAACACCAACAAGGCAAAGCAGCAGAGCCAAACCAGCCACTTAGGCCCAAGAGAAGTGACAGCCTGTAGCTCTGTGATGTCCCAGCTCAGCAGTTTCCAGGCAATCAAAACCATCACTGTCTCTATACAACATGGCCACACAGAAGTTATTTTTTCATATAATCATGTAACGTTAAGGGGTTGGAAGGGACTTCAAAGATCATCTAGTCCCAACCTGCCCCCTGCCATGGGCAAGGACACATCCCACTAGACCTGGTTCCTCCAGGCCTTATCCAGCCTGGCCTTGAACACTTCCAGGGTTGAGGCATCCACAGCTTCTCAGGGCAACCTGTGCCAGTGCCTCACCATTCTCACAGCAAAGAATTTCTGCCCAGTATCTAACCCAAATTTGCCCTCTTTCAATTTGTACACATTACTCCTTGTCTTATCACTACAGTTCCTGATGAAGAGCTCCTTCTCTGGCTTCTGTGTAGGCCCCAAAGGGATACTGGAAGGTGGCTAAGAGGTTTTTTGGAGTGAAAGTTCCACAGGGCTTGGCAGATTGCATACTGAACAAAGCTGAGGGCACCAGGGAAGAGACAGTGGATATATGAGGAGCATCAGCCTCTATGGCTGAAATCCCTTGGAACTTTTTTGGCAGATAAAGGCTGAACTAGGCACTAGAAGGAAGCCATATGAGAAGCAGGTGAGGGTACTTGGTTTGTCCAGCCTGGAGGAGACCAAGAGGAGACCTCACAGCAATCTATAAGTTCCTTAGGGGGAGAAGTGGAGGGGCAGACATTGATCTCTTCTCCCTGGTAACCAGGGACAGTACCACAGGGAACGGCCTGGAGCTGGGTCAGGGGGTGTTTAGGTTGGACACCAGGAAAAGGTTCTTCCTCCAGAGGGTGACTGGGCACTGAACTCCCCAGGGAAAGTGATCACAACACCAGCCTGACAGAGTTCAAACAGCTTTTGGATAACGCGCTCAGGCACACGGTGTGATTCTTGGGGTGTCCTGTGCAGTGCAGGAGTCAGACGCGATCATTGGGCGTCTCTTGAAACTCACGATATTCTGTGATTCTGTGAGAAAACCTCACTGGGCCTCACTTGACATTCCACGCTCAATTTTAAGCAGTAAGACCCAA
>VYXF01012145.1:631204-655150 GCA_013397295.1 Polioptila caerulea | reverse complement strand
TACATATACATATACATATACATATACATATACATATACATATACATATACATATACATATACATATACATATACATATACCTATACATATACATATACCTATACATATACCTATTATATAATCTGATGATACTTAGGAGTTTGTGAGCAAGATTGCACCTTGGTTGTATCCACAAGCTTGGCTGGAATGTCTCTGACATTGACCAAAATTTTTGGCAGTGGTATAGGAAGATCAAGGATTTTGGTTCCTAGTAGAAGGATGGAGAAAGACAATTTGGCTGTAAGAATATTTGGCAATACACCAACATGCAAAAGTTGTGCTTATTTGCTTTTAACAGAAAGAGGAACTGAGGTTACACTTTCCTATAAGGTTAGTCTTGCTCTTTGCTCCACCTTCAAGCACACACTTGTGCCTCAAGCCTTGCCTCTCCATGGCTGCGTGTGGGGCTGTGTGGTGGGACAGCTGAGGGAGCTGATCTCTGTTTCTCTCTGCAGTGCACAGTGCTGCTGTGATTCTGGCAGTCTCAAAGCAGAGCAGCTGAAGCTGCAGGGGAGTTGTTGCTCAGGGGTTGGAGTGGTTCTGGGGCTTGTCCTTTGAATTCTAGAAGAAATACACACTTCTGGGTCACCTAGATCAGTTTTGGTGCTATTGCTCAGTGTGCTTTGTAGTTTGCCACTGTTGTTCTGATCAGTAATCTGTTTAACCTGAGTAACTCCCAACCCTCTGCTGCCCAAGTGTTTTATTTGTTCATATGTTACAAAGGTTGATGATCAAGTAACCCAGTAGTCAAAGTATAATTTCTGTACTGATTATCCCTTTTATGTTCAGTAATAAATGCAGTTAATGTTTATTAATCAAAAATCCACCACTCAGTGTTATTGATTGTTTCAGAAGAGTGATGATAATGGTTTTGAGGTGTAATAGCAACTGTGGAGTGGTTTTAAATTCTGGTCTTACCACAAATTTATGATTCTTCTACTGATAGGGAGTGGGCTTTTGATAGATCCTTTTAAAAATGAGTGAATTCCTGTGACAGGATCTCTCCTGAAATTACAGTCATACCCACAATAAGAGCAGCTGTATTTGCAACTCAGCAAAAGAAAAGTCTGGCACCTTTTCACTCCCTGTGCAGAGCTGTGTCATTTCCATTCAAGCTCCTTTCAGGGCTGCTGCAGTTCTGCTGTTGTGATGTTATTTCTGTGTGTTGTGTTGTGANGCTCCTTTCAGGGCTGCTGCAGTTTTGCTGTTGTGATGTGCCTGCACTGTTATTTCTGAGGGCTGGGGAGGGCACTTAGAGCTCATCTGGCTCACAGCTAAGTGGGCAATGTCATTCAGTGACACATCTCTGGTCATTCTGCTTGGGTCTGTGCACTTGTGCCAGCTCTGCTGCTCTAAACTGTTTCTCTTTTTACTTGTGTAAAACTGTCTCTGGAGGTTAATAATGCCTGACACAACGTTAATAAAGTATCAAGGAATATTTCAGTCTTTTGAAGCCCTTGCCTTTTCAGTATCTGGCATCTTTAAAAATATAAAAAAATAACACAAATTACCCAACAAGTCATGTAAGCAGCTAAATACCAGAAGTAGTTACTGATGCCTGAAAGTCTTTGAAGTTGCCATCACCTGTTAGCAAATGTGAGACCAAACCAGTAACCTTTAAATAACCAAGCTCAAGCTCCAAAAGGCTGCTGTTAAAACCACGCTGAGGAGGTGAGGCCATCCTTGTGACAACACGGTCAAGTCTGGAAGAACTCTGTTCATGATGTTGGCAGAACATTTGTGTCAGAGTATTTTACAGCTGAGAGAGGCACAGGGTAGGACTGATACTGCCTTGGAGGCTCAGCAGCCTCAAAGGTTCCGTGCTTTCTGCTGCGGGCTGGAAATCCTCATGCACTCGGGTCTGTATCTCTCAGCTGATGCTGACATGTTAAACCACCATAATCGGTTGTGGGTTCAAGTCTGAGTGGTTTATGAGGCTCAGCTGTAAGTGACTGTGACCTGAGGAAACTTGCCCTGCTTTAGAAGAGCCGGTCATAGAGGTCCTTGGAGGGGAATAGCACCAGGATGATTGTAGCTCTAATGTTGGCCACAAGAGAGCAAACCGAAACTGTGCTGGCTGCTCAGAGACAGTCAAGTGAAGACTGGAGCCAGCCACGAAAGACAGGTGGATGAGATCCTTTAAAGGGGAGAGCACAGTCAGAAGATATTGCATTAATGTAGGTTTTTGTCTGCTTTGGAACACCCTCAGTTCTGATCCTGGGTTATTTTGTATTCAGACATCGTATCATCAGAATACACAGAAGTAGATTCTGAGATGTAACATCAATCTCTGTGTTAATTTCTGTGTATATTTTAATAATTTGCTAATTTATACCAGTCTAAGAAAATTCAAATTGTCGAAATTAGTTGGGTTTGCTATATCATAATCATTCTGCCAATTTGTCTGAGACATCAGGATTTGAAGGGAGTTAGGTTAACTTACGCAGCCAAGGATCTAGATGTATACACTGGAATCTAGGCAAAGTTGTGGTTTGTTTCCTTAGCTTAAATACCTAGATGGTCAATTACACAAGAAACCTTGCAAAACCTATAATCATTCTGCTTTAAAAGTCCTGTCACTGCAAGTAAAACAAGAATTCTGAGCACTTTTATTGTCTTGAAGTACAGTCATATTTTCAGCACTTTACTTCTGATACACTGTTAAAGCAACCTGAGAACTCGTTTGCACATAAATTCTGTGTAGTTCACAAGCATAACATTAGTAATTTTCTAATTAAAAGCAGAATTTCATCACTTTCACATGGAGGATTTTAAGGTTGTCAAAATAGTTGAGAACTACCATCAGTCTCTAATGAGTTTTTACAATCTCATGCATGCCTTAAAGCTTCTAAAAGAACTGAATCAAAGAGCTTATTTGTAAAATACTCCCAGCAGTCTTTCATCTGATGATTTAGCAAGAGAGGATTTAAAAAATAGACTTTTCCAAGTCCACTCTGTTCTTCAATGTAAAAGTGAAGTAACCCTAATGAAAACAAGAGCCTTCCTCCAGGTCTTATATTGCTGTAGTTGAGAAGACAGTTTGACCTCTAATTTTCATAAGTTTTCCTTCCTTAGAGCAGAACAATTTGTTGTGCACTTTGTTAGACTTTAAAAGAGAGCTAAGTTTATGTTAGTGCTAGTTTCACTTAGAAATGCAGAACTAAAAGATTTGGGGTTGTCTGGTGCAGGGCAATCCCTCACGTGCTCTGAATACCCAACGCACAGGTTTGCTGCAGCAACTGCTTTAAACGTGGGATTAGAGTTCTAGAGACACTTTTTGAGCAGTGAGTGTTCAGGGATCTTAAAAAATCAAGTGCTCTGTCTTACAAAACAAACGTTTTGTCTGCAGTATGAAGGTGGAAGCCTGGTACCTGGATGCTGGAAGTTCTTCTGTTGGTGCCACCAAAGAGCAAGGCCTAGGAGAGGCTTAGCACTGCTCAGGAACATTGGATAGACAGATGCCTCATTTGGATTATCTTGGATTGGGCATCTTGATATAAAATCAGAGTAGTGCTAATACTTCTGCCTAATAAGAAAAGGAAAAGAGAACTGCACCAAAAATGCTCTGAGTGAAGAGCCAACCTGCCCAGTAATTCTGCTTTTTGAAAGCCGAGTTAGGAAGTCTGAAGAAGACTGGAGGGATAATTATGGGCTTGCTTCTCTTTCCTGTTGGGAGTGCCTCCATGTCAGTAAGTACTGTGTTTAATACTATGTTCAACTGATATTTTCTGGAAGATAAGACCCAGAGATTAGATTGTTTTGGAGGAGTAGGCAGGCCTGAGCAGGATGTGCTGAAGGTAGGGAAGTGGCAGCCTGCTTTTGCTCCCATGATATGGGTCTCCTGGAATCAGGGACTTGGCAATTTTGGCTGAGATAGGTTACAGCCCCATAAAGCACGTTCCATAGGCACACAACAGACACCTAAGAGAGAGCTTGGGCAGAACAGAACATGTCTGAGCAGGCTGGAGAAAGGGGGAAATGCATAACACCTTTGCAAGGCTCTCTGAGGCAAGAGTGAAGGTAAGGCTGTTTGCCCTAAGATGCCCAGTTGGATTAGGATCTTGCCTAGGTTGTTTTATTAAATGTGTTGCTCTCATGTGCTTTTTGTGCCTTTGTTCTCACTGCCACATACGTCTGGATTTAGCTCCTGCTAATAGTGGCAAATAGAGCCACTGGAGAGATTGTTTTTCCAAGTTTTGAGATGGGAGTTGTTTGAAAGGAAACACTAAAGTTTTCAAATTCTGATGTGCCAGAGGCCATGTTATCAAACAGTGTGTTGGGCTTCATTCTTTCTGTCCTAGGCTATGCTGAGGCCTTCCCATTTATGCCATTACCCACTATCCTTATTCCTCTCCAATTTTGTTTTTATTTTCCTTCTCTCTACTTGAAGTTTTGGTACAAATCAAACTGGACACATGGCAAAACAACCAAGGAAATTGAACCCTTAGTAGACCTTTCAGTCTTGAGGGTTATACTTGTTCACCATCCTTTTATGGTGAATGTGAATATTTAGTGCTTTAGGGTCCACAGAACTCAAAATGCCCAGCTGAGATCGATGAATACAGAGAGGAAACCTAAGCCAAAGCTGTGTGAGTTGGCAGCGTGAGGAACAGAACACGGAGGTCCTGGCTTTTATTCACATTCCACCTATGAGCATTAATATTTCCATATTTTAATTACTATTTCCATAAATAAAATTGGGCTGTTTTGCTTTATGACATCAGTCAGAAAACTACTCACTGCAGAAATATTCACTACACTGAGTGGAAAATGTGTATCTATTTTAATTTTATCACAGTTTTCATGCTGACTGTTTTGAACCTTCATGCTTGCTTGGCAACCTAGACCCTTCATCTCAGTAGCTGGGAAGAGAATATTCTGATCAAGTTCTCATGGAACAGCAGCCTAAGCATCCCACAGCTAGGTGACCTCTGACAGAAAAGCTCACAGTAAAGAGTTCCTAAAACATTTATTTTGGGTTATCACAGAACAAAACATTTCTATATGTCTTGTTGACATAAAACTTAAAAAGACAAAATTCCCTGGTTGCAAGTTGAAGTGCCTTAAGCTTTACTATGTTTGTCATCTTATTGAAAGTCCAAACATCCCTGAGAGTGAACTGTTTTCCCCAAACACCCTCCTGTAGAACACCATCACTGATCCTATACTCATTCCCACTTTAACACAGCTTTTGGAGTAACTGCAGCTGTTGCAATTAAGGAAGAAGGACCTGTGGCAGTACAGAAAGGTAGGCTGTAACTACTGTGAGGTGTAAGAATCTCATGTTTTAGCCCTCAAAAGATTTCCTTCTCTTTCAAGGCAGAACCACTAGAACTGAGAAAACAGCAAAGAAAATGCTGATAGGCTTTGAATGTTTGCCTAATCTGTATCTGATAGTTATTTATAATGCAGTAATTCTGTCTACATTCCAGGTTGCCGATTTTTAAAATGTTCATTCATCATTTGGAGCGAGAATAACCACAAGGGATGGAGAGGTATCATTGCATAATTCCTGCTATATATTTTAATTGTTGAATATTTAGCAAAACTCTGAATTTAACAGTAATTTAGGTAATAAAACTAAGGTCTTTCTGCCACTGACATACATTATCACATGTGAGAGAGGTAGCCTAGATAAATCATACAATTTTGCAACACTGAACATTTGAGTAACATCCTGTTTATTAATATTCTGACATTTCTTGAAAGAAAGTTACTGGTATTTAGCACTTCCAAAATCAGTACAGTAGCTGTCTGGAAAACAAAACAACCCCAAACTAGCACTAGATACCTGTAAATTAATATCTCAGCCCACACACAATGAAAGTTCAGTTAATACTGTTAAAACAAATTTTTAAAACCTTTATACAAGGTTATAAATATGACAGTATCAGTGTGACTTCACAGACTTACTGAGAAGTAGTGGCCTTGGTTAGCAGTGAAAGTCAGAAATAAAAATACTGAATTTAGAATACACAACAAGCCAAATTTTGCATATAGATTGGTTATAGGACTCAATAGGTTGAAGTGACAGTCCTGTCAGCATCAGTTTACATGGCATAAAGAAGGAAAATTTAGAGTGGCTGTTAGTAAAATGGTAAAATTGCAAGCAACATGGACAAGATGTGAGTACATTTGATTCTCTCTAGACCAGAACAGAGAGGCATGGCAATAAATTGTAATGAAGGAACACACATTTCTGGAATTATTACAGTCCAGAAGGAAGAAAGTTCTCTCTAGAAGAGGGGAAACAGGCAATGACTATTTACTTTCTTTGTATCTTCTTAGCCTTCTCTGCTGTTTCCACCTTCAATGAAATCTTGAAAAATGATTATCCAGGAGGTAATGAATTGGTCAAAATCCTTTTATGGACAGTGTTCAGAGCTCAAAAGACAATTCAAACTTCAACTCTTAAACACAGACTATGGTTGAGATTTGACTGCAGGGGTACTTGAATTCTCTGTCCCAGTAGGAAAAAAACCCCTCTGTCTGAGCCCCTGAACAGTGCTGTCACAGGCTGTGTTTGGCTTAATGGTAAACAGAGTTAAAGTGATAAATCTGTCACAACTGTTCTAGAATTTATTCAGTAATCAGCACAATTACAGCAGAGCAGGTTTGGCCAGCACCTGCTGAAAAGGCCTCACAGTCCTTGCAACTATCAGATTTATCTTATTACTTACATACTACTGCAGAGATTACATTAGGGTATCTGATTAAAGATTCTATTAACTAGAATTCTATTAACTAGATCATGACCATGATCTCTTTAAAGACCAGAGGAAGACAATAATTGGTCTTTTTTTTTAAATTTTACTTTTTATCTGAAATATTTAATTGACTTTTAATCCTCTGTTAAGTAAGTCCACTGTATATGGCCTAACATGTATTGTTTGTTACTGAAATGGATGCAACAGCTCCTCAGCTGCACACAGAGCCATTGGAAGTATTTTTGGCCAAGAAATGAAGGCTCTAGCATTCAGTTACTGTTCATGTAACTTACACTTATTTGTTTACTGTGTTTTCCACAAAGTGTTGCCAGGAGACTTTGCCAGGCTTATTTTCAATCATGCACTAAACTAGACTCCAGCAGACTGTGTGCTTCCTCCACTAATGCTCTGGTTTTATCTTTTTAATAAAACAGCTAACACCTTGGAGAATAAAATATATTATTTGAATGACTGAAAAATTGGAAAATTTTGTTCAGAGATGACACTGGGAAATGAAATGCATTTCTTGTTCTGAGTTAGAACCATAAAAAGGATTTATTTTTTGTTTACTCTCATATTTAGGATTTTAAACTGTAATAAAGTCATTATCCTCTTATTATAAAAGCACTTGGATGTGTGATCTGCATCTTGCTTGTTTAAATGAATAGCACTCTGCACAGCCAAATTCTGCTGCTTTCCTTTTGTAGATAATTTGAATTAAATGACTTGATTACAAAGCAAGATGAGCAAGGTTTAGCTGGTGAAGAACTATTTGGGTTATTGTATTCTTCTTGCAGGGAATTTAGGCAGCACAGTCTTGAACATTTTGCTGCTGGAGGATTTTCATTAGATTTAATCAAACTTCAGGTCTCATCTGTATAAATTCAACTGTGTGGAAATTTGTGATACAGAAATACAAGTTTATATTTATGCACATAAGCCCACTCTATTGGATAATAATCCTAGATATTCTATTTATTGTTAATAGCATTTCTTTATATTGTAGAATTCTACGTTTCCTTTGTATTTATGTTGTCAAATAAGGACAAATATGGAAATTAGATGGTACTAAGCACTTGAAACCCACTGCAAACAAATAATATTAATTAAAAAAACACTTAGGGAGAATATGAATAGCTTTATACCTTAAGAGATGCTGTTCTTGCTCCACATCTGATCTGTCTTGCCTGCCGATACACAACTGTATTCTGGGCTTGACAACCTCTGAGGATGCCAGATGCTGTTTTGAAAAGGATTTTCAAGTCATCATGGATAACTCAAATAATATTTTTTCCAGTTTACACAAGTCATTAAAACCTAAACTCAAGCTAGTTAACACGTGGACAAAATTAAAATTCATACAAACAGAACAGCAAAGGGGGAAATTTCACACTTAATGAATCTGTCCTAAATATGCATCTGATACCACTGCAGTTTGCTATTTTTTTCAGGCACTACTCCACTCCAAAGCCAAGGAGATATCTTAGTATTTATCTTGGCAAGCATATTCAGTATTAAATGTATACCTCAATATATTATCTTGACATTATAGTCAGTGTTCAAGCTGCTTTTAGATTTTCAAAACCTGGAGGTATTTTTCTTTGACCAGGCTGCATCATGCACATAGCTGATGAAGAAAGCTGAACATTTGACTCTAGTTGCTGAACAATTCAATTTGTAGCCATTGCAGAGTTTGAGTGTGTCTCATATTCTGATGCTGAGGACAAAGCTGTGGAGACTGAGGGGAAAGGTTTTGTGTTCCAACATGTAGATAGGGAAGGGATTTGGGGGAGTGGAGGAAGAGAAGGTTTGTTGTATTCAGCCTCTTCCCAGCAGAGCTTCTAATGACAGGTTGCACCATCTATTCTGTCCACATATCTAGCCTATGCAGATCAAAAATGAGGAAATACTTGCTAGATGATTGGCAAGATGTTTGCTAACAGTGTTGACAGTAGTTGTCTTTCTGATCTGACACTTCACTGATACTGTGTGTTTGACTTGTGGGAGAATTATTTACAACTATATCAGAACTGAAAAAATGGTTGAAAGAGGCAACCAAATAGTAAAGATTGCTTCCCCCTTTAATTTTATAACAGAAAAAGCACTGAGTGGTGGGGTTTTAATATATTTAGAACTGAAAATATTTGTGTTGCCCATGATTGGTAAGTGAAATGTAATGCCACAGAAATTCCTAGTTTTAAAATGCTAATTATTTTAATAGACTTGTTTTCTGAGCACTAATGGTATTTTTTTGTCATAGAGTACAGTTAAATAAGTAGAATGAAATCTCATGCTTCAATAGTTGTTGGAAGGGAATTCATTTAAGCCCCTAAGTCTCCTGTAGTTGTGTGTGCAAAAGGAACAGTGAGTTGCACAGCCACTGAAATCTGCTCTGGAGTACTGACTGTTGTAGGGCAGGCCAGAATGTCAGGAACTTAGGTGAGTCTGTTAGATCTTATACTGCAGGGCCAAATGTTCCTGTTAAGGAGTGAACAGCAACAACAAAAAGGCACAGTACCTTGCATTATTCTAACTGCTGCTGGCTGTTCAGTAGTGAAGCAATTGCACAAATGCCAGTGTATTCTCAGTTGTCTTGTATCAGAAGATAGGCAGTTGGCAATGCTAAGCTTTGGTTATCACCTTTACTTTTGAGGCTTTCACTGTGCTAATTAGCATGACTAATTAAAAATAACTGGATTCCCTGAGGTTTGTTGCCTTCACTTTTTAGCCTTAGAACTTTGTTTTTCCACTGAAGCATTCAGTGGAGTTTTTACTCAGATACAACAACAGGGAATTCTGCTTAGACATTAACACAATTAATTTTTCATGGTTTTTCTTACTAGTTCATCTTTAAAAGTAAGATTTTGCAATACATCTGTAGCTAGTAAATAAGTCTTTTTGCAAAGGTTTATTTATTATATATCTGTCAATTTTTGATTTTCAGAACAGAGCTCTTGCATAGCAAAATTATTTGGCAGCATTTTATAGTTTAATTCTTTGTGGTTTGTTTCTCATCAGTGTACTGTGTGTTTGGATCAAGTAGCTCTCACTGCCTGTGGAGCATCTTCTGTATGACCCTGTAGGTGAAATATTTCTGGTGAACTCAGCTCTGGTTAATTCATGTTCCATGTGTTGCTGTGATTTGATGTTAGACTCTACTTTCAGTTCTTCATGTTTGAAAGTCATTAAGCAAGCTTCCTGCTTGACTTCAGTGCCGTTGCTTCGTGTGTTTATTTGCTTATTGTTTAATTGTAAAATAAAAATTTACTTCTGAGGGTGTTTAAAAGTCATCACCCACTCTGCACTAGGTTATGAAGTAATCTCCATTTCCTGACCTTAATTGTTGCATAATGCTGCAATGCACAGTGGTGGAACAGCTGCAACATCCTGACTGAAAATTCTGCATTATGTCTGAGGAGGGAATGTGGTGTAATCAGGCCAATATTCTGTCCTTGAGCACCCTGCAGTGAATGCAGAATTATAGAAAACATGCCAACTTCAGACAGGAAACATTATTAATTGGAGGACATTTCCTGGGTAACCCAGCCAGGTTTAGAGTGGACATTATGAAAGGCTCTCACTAGGCAGTAGCTTTATCTAGCAAGCTGTTTTCCTGCAAACAGAGATTTGATGAAAGATCAGAGTGCCACACCCTGTGCATAGGTGTGGGAAGAACATTTATCATTGTTTGGTTTGGTACCCAAATGACGTTGCCGATTTTTAATTTGCTGAGGTGATGAGCAGCCTGACCTCTGTCTCAGAGGGCACAAAGGCATACCTCAAATTAATAAAAAAAAATTATCATGGAGTATCTTGCTGTCCTTTTCTATTTCCCTTATGATTTAACTGCTTCTTACACAGCTGTTGCTCTCATTTTGACTCCCTGTAATTCTCAGGGTGCAAAATATACAGCCATGTACTCCAATTACTGATAGTTGTGTTTTGTTGATTATTTTGGCAGGAATGCTTGTACAGCTGCTTCTTTTCTTTCGTAAAACATCTCTGGGGACTGAAATCTTTGTTCTGACAACAGTGAGAATATTTCATCTTGTACAGAAGTCACATGGTTCTCCTAAAAGCACAACACTAGAGCCTTTTAGCCTACAGAATTTAAATATACCAACTGAGAGACTGTTCATAACATGGCCATCCTCTAATGCTTTATGATCCCCTGAACAAAGGTGGGAAGTTAAGTTTCTAGCACAGCATCATCTTCCTTGGCTTCTCCTCACAATGCCACAGCCCTGTATGAACTGCATAAAAAAAAAAAAAAAAACAACAAAAAAACCCCAGCTAGTTATGCCTCCTTAGCAGAATAAAAATTCTAAGGTGCCACTATCAGATGAACCAGGAACAGATATAGGTGATATTTGGCAGCTGGATGCATTCATTAATTTCTCAGATGAGATAAAAGGAGATGCAGATGATGACAGAGAAGCAGTGGAACAGGTTGTTCAGGGAGATTTTGCAGTCTCCAGCCTTGGAACTGGATAAAGCTTTGAGTAACCTGATCTCATAGCTGACTTTGCTGGGAGCAGGAGAATAGGGAAGAGACCTTCTGAGCTCTTTTCCAATATGAATTGTCCTAGTATTGAGAATTTTTGAGCTCGAGAAAAGCTTGGAAGTGCCTAGCATCTCACAAGGTCCATAAAACCTGCTACAATGTAGCCTAATGTTTACCAGCAAGATCTTCCTTTAATCGATGGCCCTTCTTTCCAATGAGCCTGTGAGGCATGCTCCTTAAACCCCATTTCCCTTATTTACTGACCTGCCACAGACTCCAGTACAAAGATTATACTTATCAGTTGGCCCCAAGGCTGCAACAAAAATTCTGTTTAACTTCTGTGAAGTTATAGTGGAGAGAGAGAGCAAGGGCTGTGTGTACCATACTAATTTTATTTGCAGTAAGCCTTATTTCCTTCTGCATGCTTAACTACTGAAATTTAATTCCTTTCTTCTTCCATGCTGACAATACTACTGAGATCAATAAACCTGTTTTCTCCCTTTCATGCTTTTATCACAGTTTGCTTTGACCTGGCCAGTGAAGCCATTTTCACTGCTCTACTTTAGCCATTCTTTAACTTCCATGTTTTTCTTATACCTAAAAGAAATGGCTTGCATCTTGTATTTCAGATGTTACTGTTACTCACTTCACATTCCCTTTTGTCACCTCTGATCCTGCAGCTATGAGCTTTGCTGTATCCTGCAGAATCACTGCTCTAACAGCTGCACTTCATCACACAATTCCTGTGCAGATTGCCCACCCAAAAGCTCTTCATATCAGAAAGCAAACACCTGCAAGGCTTGCAGGGGGGAGAGGGCTCTGAAGAGCCTTCAGGGAAAGTGAT
Source organism: Polioptila caerulea (assembly GCA_013397295.1). Classification (NCBI taxonomy): domain Eukaryota; kingdom Metazoa; phylum Chordata; class Aves; order Passeriformes; family Certhiidae; genus Polioptila; species Polioptila caerulea. The sequence continues at coordinate 643,055 of VYXF01012145.1, read as the reverse complement.
GTCTGACTAAACTTAGCACCTCTTCACTCATTACACCATGATCTTCATTCCTGGGGGAACTACCGTGAGGTCAGACACACTGGATATTAGGTGGTCAGTAGTTTTGTGGTTACTATATTTATATAGTAACCAAGTAGGTCAGGAAAATACAATGGTAGCCCCAATACTTTGTCCATGAGCTCTGTGTCCTGAGGAGAACCCAGTACTGTGGACAGTGTGCAAACATATGTTTGAAGTGTTAGCAGTGTGACAAATCATGACATGTCAATACTGCAAACTGCCCAAACTGCCTGCATTTTTTTTTCTTGGATTTTAAGAAGGGCTCAGCATCCTGCCACAAAGGAACTTGACTGGTACCACTGGGGGAGTAGCTCATTTTTAGCACAGTAGATCTGTAATCTGAATTACATATTTTCTATAAAACAAATTCTCAACAAATAGCCAACAACATTAGTCATTGATAAAGCATTATCTGCTTATAATGGTCATTATTTTAATATCACCCTGCTCACTGTAACATCACTGTTCCCCATCTCCTGCTCCCTGGCCTCTGCAGAGCTGAACTTCATGAAGCATGCATGTGGTAAAACTAATTAGCAAACTAATTGAATGCTGTCTCCACATTAAATTTTTCAGAATACTTGACTGACACTCATTAATTCAACCTCTTAGTGATACACAGAATCATCCTCATTCTATAGATGGGAAAATTGGAGGACATAAAACTAGACATGCCTGCATATGATAGTGCTCTGAATTTACTGTGCAGGACACTATTCATCAACAAATTTTAGAAGACTTTAGAAAATCTCTCTCTTATTATTGCATAGGAAATTAGGACAAAAAATGCACTTGTTTGGAAAGACACAAAAAACCCCTGTGATAGAACAGAAAGTAGGCTGAGCAGTGGATTCTCACTCTGCAGGCACTGAACTGCTGATAAAACTTAAAGGAAAATATCACAAGCTATCGATATGCTTTTCCTGGAGCTGGCAGCTTGTGCAGCCTGAGTTCAGCATTGGTACCAGGAGGTTTGGCAGCATAAATCTTGCCATGAGCTTTCTGAGCATGTACCCTACTTCCCAAGCCAGGCCCTGTTGCTGCTGTACAGCTCCACGATCCCAGAAGGAGATTGGAGGGAGAGGCTGCATTATGGGTGCCCTCTGCATCAGTGACAAGACCTCCCAGGCAGGAGCAATCTCTGATTACTGGCTAGCACGCTGCTCTAGAATTTCATTTTGGTATCAACAGGGAGAAAGCAAGCAGTGAATTATCAGTACTTCCATCCAACTGTCAGTTAAGCCAGTTAAGCCACAAAAATATTCTTGTTTTTCTTTCATATTCACATGTGAAGATTTTGATGTAATGGCACTTTCTGCAACTTCTCAAGTCATGTTGTATGTGGTGTTCTTGCAAAGTAGCAGTTGTGTTCTATAGTTTGGAGATGCAGCCCGTATTTTTTAAACCAGCTGTTATTTTGTTTGTTAAATGGGTACAACTTGCTCTCTTTTTTTACAGAACTTATATGTGTGCTTGGTTGTGTTCCCATCTGAACATCTTGCAAATTATTTTTCACTGGGTTGCCTTGAACTAGAAATGTATTAAGGTTTATAAGTAAAATCTGGCTCAGAATTTAATAATATTTTGGCCTTTCATCAGGTTTTCTAATTCTCCGTAGAATTACAAATACAGCTTATTCACAGTACTCTACATATCACTGATTGTGTAGAGTAGAATCAGAAGTGGACTAGTCACTTGATTAAATCATGTGGCATATTTCATGTACTAATTCCCACTGAATATCTGACTTTTCTTTTCCTTATTAGACCATGATAATAGACTTTAGTCCGTGGCAGTACCTCTCCAAACACAGCAAATCTTAATTGTCAACAAACTAAAAATATAGTTCAAAATATTTATGAAATAATTCGTTTGAATAGTTTGGAAATAAACTTTATTTCAGGGTGGCTAGTGAGTTTTCTTATGTGAGCTTTCCTCTGTTACACAACACTACCAAATTAGGTCAAGCTGTGATTTTGTAGATAGTTGAATCTATAAAACCTGGCACACAAAACTTTATGTAGACTTATAGAAAAGACAGGCATATCAAGGATAGAAATTGCAGTTGATTTATGGCACCCATAAAACACTAATGGCCTCACAGATAAGACTCTTTTGCCTTCCTGAAAGACTTCAGTCTTGAGCAGAGGAGTCGTTAGGGAAAGTCGGTTTGTGGTGATTTTTATCAATATATTTAATAATACAAATTTTAACAAATGTCTGTCATCAACAGTTTTCTTTGATGCTAAGGTAGGAACAAAACCTTAAAAATGGTCCCAACTTCAGAGAGATGATGACCAATGCTAAATATATTTGTCATACATATGATAATTGACAGTCCTCTGTATGCCATTTACACTTGGAATCTAATCTGACAATCAATTGGGCACATGATTAGCTGATAAATAGTTGTACACATATGATTTACTTGAATCAAACATTAGCTAAACACAGAGTATTATAATAGGTGAAAATAGGTAGAGAAGGGAGTAGATGGCAATAGCAAATGGCAATTTCTTTCTTGCTTTCTCTAAGTATAGACTGGTTTTGCCACGAAGGAATGAACAAATCAGTTCAATTCCCTCCTACTGTGAATTGGCCTTTCATCTTCAAAGTACTTTCCAAACATTTATTAATTATCTTTACAACAGTCCGTAAGGCTAATAGATAAATCCCAGCCTGCTTATGAGAAACTGAAACACGAAGGTGGAGCCATTGGTTGGCGGCCACATGGTGAGTCAGCACGGAATCTAAGATCAAAATCCAGAAGGGCCTGGCACCTGCTCTCCTGGTCAGTCGCTGGATTTAGTCTCTTTCACAGTCTTGTCTTCCTGTGTGCCAAAGACTGGATTTTTTTGTTTTGCTTGCTTGCTTCCCATTTGCCTTCTCCTTCCTGCAAGCCTCACTGGAGATCAGATCATGTGCAAATTGGCAGGTACAGTTCTCATTTTTCTTTCTTCCCTCATCCTTCCTGCTTCAGTAAATGCCCAGCCTTGTCCCCTTGTGTCCTGTTCTTGGACTGTGCATTTTAGAGAAAGTAATAAACCTTGAATTGATTGAATCTTACATTTGTTAATTTGACATATCAGAGCATAATGATGTAATTTTTCTAATCAAATGGCTGTACCTAACAAATCACAAGAATGGATCTCATTTATTGAATCAGTTAATGCAATGCTTCTTTTGATGGTTTCCTATAAATCTCCAAGTCTAGATTCCTGTATAAAATGTTAAGGATCTGAACTATTTTATTCCTAACAGTGATTATGTCAGCCTATATCCATGTATTTAACTATCTAAGGAATAATGATTGTGAAGACAGGCTTGTTTCCTTGGACAATTTGGGATGATTCTCACCTTCCTAGTCAGTACCTTATCCAGTTACAACTGCAATTCACTACAAGAGCAGAAGCTCATATATTGTAGAGGCCTCATTTTCTCCTTTCAGACTGCCTCCTAAAAACCAGTCAGGTTCCCCACTAAGACTCAATCCCAAGGGTTCCCTTGGCTCCAAGGGATCATCCTTGGAGCTTTGGAGAAAGCTGCACAAGCTCTGACCATACAAATTGGAACTGAGTGGTAGTGTTTTAATTGGTTGTGTGTAGGTTTTTCCAGTGGAAAATGCTGGACACAGACTGAAGTAGATTTGGGAAAACTGAAGGTGGCTCTCAATCTCCCTGAACCTATGTTCTTCCCCAATGTTGCTGTAAAACCTAGTGCAGAAGTGCTGCTGAGTCTCAACATAGAAAAATTGGCAAAGGACTCTGAGAAAAGACAAAAATTTGCCATACTAATAAACACATGCTGTTGTAAAGATACAACAGCCTCAGTAAGGTTCTTATAGAGTAGGAGTTTGATCTGTTTTTCTAAATTTAGACACCTACTACCACCTGAGATGACAGGGGCTATCCTGTCTGCCACTCAAGTAATACACCTGTAGAGCTCAGGTCTCTCACAGGACTTATGTTGTAGTTACCATTTGGGTGTTTTACTTTCACAGGGTCTCTTGAGCTAGATGCCTATGCTTGGCAACCTATCTTGACCCTACATAACATATAGTCACTAGGAAGTTTTTCATCTAAATTAACCACTGTCCTGAAACTTGTTATGGACAAAGCATAAACAAAACACTTGTTTTGCAAGGGGAGGTATGGAATCCATCGCTGGCAATAAGAATGTGGTCAAAACAGAAAGACTACAGAAGAAAGGAATTCACAAATGAAAAACCTGTGCTCCTCAGGATGGCTGTGAATATTGTGTAAATAGACATTAGTTAGAGGTTTAATTGTGACAACGTTGTCTCTCATAATTATAGGTTACAACAACTCTTATATTTGTTCGCAAGGTTAAACACATCACAACAATGCTTCTGACCATGTCTGACATCCAGAATTGCACCTTCACTTAAGAAACATCCTCTGCCTGTTTATCCTTTATAATTTCCCAACCACTTTGGAGCCCTATACTTAATTGAGTTTGGCATGGATTCTCATCCTGAAAACACTTGGAAGCATGTGCATAATTAATGTTTGAGTATTTCTACTGAATACAGTAATGAGCAGTTACATGTTTTAAAGGACTGAAGACATAATTAGTGAGCATCCCATAGTCTTAAAAGACTACTTGAAATTTACCTTGAAAAGCAACTTAAGTCAACCTCTTCTGCAGTGAAGCAAGAACCCTCCCTCAGCCCCAGCTGAGTTCAGAAAAGAAAATCAATGTATTGTATGGAGACAATTCGAAATCCTTTCATCTTGCCATTGTTTTACACTTTCTATGTGTGAACTCTTGTGGTTTAGTTTAAGAATTTAGCTATTATACATCTGTTCTTTGCAGTACCAGTAATATACTTCTTCAGATTTTTTTCCTTCTCACAGTTGTTTTAAGCTGTTTGAAAATATTTTCCCTTTTTTCCTGACATTAATATGTCAGGAAAGGATTCTTGTTACCTCAAGACTCACGTGCCAGGCTTCATATGACTAGGACCCCATGATGTTGCAAATGTTCCATATCAGTTTCCTTTATTTATTAATGATCTTTTGATCCATTTGGGAGTGCTAGCCATAATAATAGGGTGGACAAGTGTTAGATAACAGCAATCTATAAGTCATATTTGTGTTTTCTTGTTAGCTGATTAAAGGTACTGAGTAGATTTGTGCTTCACTTATGTAAAAAAATAAGAGCTCTGCAGAAACAGGTAAGCCATGTTTCCAGCTCTGATAGAAGAGTGTTTGCACAGAGCTGAAACTGAGGGCTAAGGCCACCTCTGGGGCCAAAGGCTTTGAAAAACTTTCTGAGGCAGAGGAGTTTGTGTCCTGTTCCTGATCACACTACATAAATACACTGCTGCCAGCAGATTCCACATTCCATTTTGGATATTGCAGGTCCTGATGGTGTCTCTGGAATATGATTCAGGCCCTGGGTGTCATTAATGAAACAGAGAGAATGCTTTCTGTGGTGTTATCCTAACTTTCACTTCAGATTAGTGAGAAAATTAACAAAACAATATTAATATGAATGTTCTTATTAGAGCTCTTATAAAATAAATTTCAGAACAAACTTAAATTTTCAGGTTTTGGGACTTTTTAAATTTTTAAATTGGTTATTATGCTTCCCACTCTTAAAGAAAATAGCCTGAAGATGGACAAAGCTTTCTATGGGAACAGCTTTCCCTGGATGGAACAACAGTTAGGTGAAGTTTGCTGTGTTAGTGAAGGCACATACCATCAGTGACAAGAAGGTATCTGATTGAGGCTGATGGGTAAACTGTTCTTTGAAAGCTAAGGTTTGCATTTATGAGAATTGAAGGCTAAGTAATTGTACAATGATGACTAATTACTAGATTGTTTTGTTGTCATGATTTTTGTAAATAATCAATACAGCACTAACACCTAAGGGTTATGGTAATGACTTTGCAAAGGGAAAAAGACTGGCTTATTATTCTTAATAAGATATAGCAACTTAGTTAATCACTGTCTAACAGCAAATACAGGCAGGTGGTGGTAGGAGGTTTTTCTCGTTCTCAGAGCTGTGTGTCAGACTCATCTCTGCAGGTTTGGCTAAAGATGTGTTTGGCTCAGAGTCACGCCCCAGTGCAGAGCCCTGTTCACACAGGGTGCTGTATGTGGGTGAAGGGCTCTACCTGCAAGATTGATGGCTACACAACTGATGGCTGTTGAGGGGCATGTTTTTTGTATAACCACAGAACAGCTCGAATCAATGATTTTATTTGCTGGCATATGCTTACTTCATCATGTGATTCTAAGTACATCTTGTTCTTATGCTTTGCCTTCCAAAAAAATTGCTTTCAAGTTGTGGCTGGTTTGAACATAACTGTATATTGGTCTCCAAAGACAAACATGTTTTTATAAAGACTGTTCTGGAGACACCCAGAAACAGAAATTGATAGTGCAACTGAAGCTTTTCCCTTTTCCTGCTGTGGGATCACTGATACTACAGGTTATTCAGTTCAAGCTAGTGGCAGGTCAAAAGAAACTTGTATTCCCTGATTCACTTCTGTTCCAAAGAGTTTTTCAACATCGTCTTAAATCTAGAAATAGTTTTGTTTGTTCTTTATTTCATTGAAATCAATGGAAACTAAACACATGCCTGAAGTTAAAAATGTGGTTTTAAGTATTTTCTTGTCACAGAATCAGAATAAAGCATTACAGAAAGGTGAACAGGGATATCTAAATCTAACTGTCTTAAAGAGGTCAACCATAACCTCCAACAGAGTTATTTAAGAGGATACCTTTTACTTTTAACAGCTGGGTTTTTTTAAGGGATACAAATACTGTCTGACTTGCTTGTTTGATTTTATTGTAGGTATCAAAATTCCTTAACAATAAATTAAGGAATAAAGGCAAAATCCATAGGTATTAGAAGGCTGTGGGAGAAATAGCAAATCCCAATTTTTTCACATTGCATACTAAAATACACAGGGGAAACAAAATGCTGTTTATTAAGCATTCTTGTATTGTTTAGTAACAGAACAATGACACCCAATAGGAGACAAACTGCAGAAAGTTCTAATGAAGAAAACAAACCAAATGAGCTTAAATTGCAGATAGGCTGTTATCTCACCCTCCAGACTCATTTCAGTCCCTTCCTCAGCACAGTGTTCCAGTTCAAGTAAATAATTCCCTCTTGAGAATGAATGTGCAGGATGATATAGGCAGTTTGCAGAAATGTTACTCTTGACATTTGGGTGCAAAACATCCACTTGTCCCTAAGTAGATGTGGTGTCTTCTTTTTTCTCATTTGGTACAAGATGTTTTCTTTATTGGAGTTTAGGGTACTGTGTTTTCTTGTGACTAAAAAAGATTGGACAAAAGGAGTCTCTTCTTGAAAGCCAGTTGTCATATAAAACATGGCATAACATATAACCTATGATTTTAAGTTGTTTTGGTCATTGCTTGGGCTATCACTTACCAGTTACAAACGTTTAGCTGGCTTATGTGAACACAGAGCTGGTTCAGCTCCCTGAGCTGGAGTTGTGTATAAGCTAGCTTCTGCAAAAACCCCTCTCAATTCTGAATTTGCTGGAGGTTCTGGATGGTTTTCTCACAAGAGTTTGTCACAGGAGCCTAGCTCTGGTCCTGAAAGTAATGATTGTTCCAGGTTAAAATGATGGATCTAGCACTTCCAAGACTGAATGAAACAAATCCCATTACAGCATCCCACTGGGAATCTTAGAGAAAATGGGAGGGAGTAGATGTTTAGTTAATGGCCATTAGTAGGTATAGATGTTCACATTGCTAACATCTAAGTGACATCAACAGGTCTGGAGGAAAACCTGGGAGACTTTTCTAACTCACCTCTGCCTGTTTCCCAGTGCAAGAGCATCGCAAACTCAGAGTGCCAGCTGATACAGAGAAGGCATTTCTGGGAGTTGAATGTGTGGGGTTATGAGCAGCAGAGCCACAGCTTCCCTTGCCTAAGTCATAGTAGGGGGCAGCGCAGTAAAGGCTTCTGAAGTTCACCCTTCCAAAGACACAGATTATATACATTGTTTCCAGTTTTGGGTGGCTTTATGTAAGCTAAATGAACAAAAAACCCTCTTTGCACACCAAGAGGTCTGCGTTAATGAAGAATGGCAACAGCATGATAATAAATCTTCATGCAACCTCTCAGCTGAGTGTAAGATCTGAGTGTGCATGAGGTCTCTCACTATGATTCATGCCTCTGGTTAAGCCATGATGACAATTGCAAGTATTATTTGGTCAAATTGCTTTTGTTCTAGGTTCAGCAGCTCTATTACAAGCACAGTGCTTAAAGGAGCTGCCACTGATGTGGGCAGTTGTTTAAAGCCAAAATGTATCCTCTCTTATTTTTTAAGCTATGTCACTCATGGAAGTGTATTTTTGAATATTACTCACATCGTTGTCGCTGTTGGACACGCAATGACACACACAGACACTGTCTGGTGAAAAAGTAGAAAACTATTTATTACGACATTTGACTCCATATTTATAGTATTTCTACACAGATTAGGGATTGGAGGAGAAGGCTGATACCTCTCCCACCCCATTGGTCAAGACAACTGTCCATCAGTTGTTTTTTACTGCAAGAGAAAGTATGTAAACAACCTCATCCTAACATAAACAGGCTTCTAATTATAACAGCCATGGGTGAGAAAGAACTAAAACTATGAGAAAACATCAAGCTGTAAAGTGCACCAGAAAACTGAAGAAATTAGGGCGACACATCATAGTTATGCACTTACCAATAATGAAACTATTTTCCATTGTTTACATCTTATAATTTAATTGTTGCCCTTGTTGCTAGAAAAATTAAATATAAGGTTTTTTTTGTTCTAGACAGCTGTCCTATTAGAAATACTTTGAAGAATGACTTTTGAATGAATTGTTTTTTATATTTTAATCAGAAATTTTAAAAATCTAAAAATTAATTTAGTATTCATATTTCTTCATTCAAATAATAACCAGAGAAATTATATTAGCAATATATTTTTAAGAAAGTATATGGAATTTATCCACTGAAAAAAAACTTTAGCTAGGAAGACTAATACATAAATATATGTCTTGTTAATTCAAATCCCACTTTTTTGTCTCCATTCTGCCAGTGACCATTAGTCAGGCCTGGTCTCAAATCCATGGCTGTTGCCATTGTGTAAATTGTTGCTGCAAGACTGCTGAGTCGGAGGTGTACCAAGTTAAACTGGTAACTCCTCCCGTACAACTTCCAGCTATTAAACACCTCCCTAAATACACAAGAAATCTGTAAATGTTGTGAAAAGACTCTGGTGAGCCAGTCAATCTGAAAAAAGACCTGCATCTTTAAAAATATATTTACAAGGGCTTCACAAAGCAGTCAATTAAAATTTGGATTTAGTGGAGTATTTATAGAGATATTTGAGGCTTTTGTATCTTAGATGTGAAAATCAAAGTGCTCAAGCTACTATATTATGTTGGAAATCAGTATTGTAAGGGAAAAAAAACCCAAGCACAGACTTATTTTAATAAGCATGTTGGGAAGATCATCAGCAAATTTAGGAGAAAAAGTATGAATTCCCCGTACCTGCCAACTCCCCTGCTTTTGGAAGTGCCTCACAAATCAGCTATGGCCTCTTAGCTACATGTCTAATGCCTCTGGACATTCGTCACGGAAATTGTTAGAAAAGGATGTAACATATCTGCCTTTGGGTGGAAGAAATTCTGGCTGGTACCTGCTGGCAGCAAGTAGCCTGTGCCATGGTGTGCAGTGACCCTGGTGTGGCTGGGACGTGTGTGAGCTGCAGCAGACACAGTGTGTGGTTTATCTGCACTGTGCAGTCGAGTGCATCGCACACCGCACCGAGGCCAGGCCACCCTGACTGTGTGCACACGGGGCAGCCTCCCCTGACACCCCCACGCTCACACTGGGCTCACTCTGGGTCATCCTGGACAGAGCACGCATTCTTCCACGCCAGAAATCCCAGACAGATATAGCAACCACTGCTTTTCAAATTTCAAAAGATGTTTTCCATGTTTTCTTTGCCTCTTGTCAGAGCTTAAATGTCACCCAAACCCAATTCATTGCCAGTAGAAAAAATAGCAGAGATGATGATTTCACCTATATAATCCAATGCATTTGTATAAAGTTCAGCAAATAATCAGAAATGATTATTTAAACTCTAATTCATCCACATAGTTCTCGGGTAACGAAAAAAGGTCTAACCAGCAGTACTGTGCTGGTAAGTGTTCCTGGTGTTCCTGGGTGAACTGCTGCTCTATGTTTGTATGCATTATGTCCCTGACAGACCAGATCAGACCCCATCAATTCAGTAACCAAACCATAACAGTGGCCACGAGTGCCACCAGGGACAGGGCTGGAAAAGGTGGGAGTCCAATGGAGCACGGCAGGCACCTGTCACACGGAGCTCCTCCAGACTGTGCTGCCTTCCTGCCGAGGTACAAGGAACAGCCAGGGAGCAGGCCCGGGATCATCTGTGTGTCTGCCTGTGGAACACACTGCCCTTGTCAGCAGAAGTGCAAGAATTGACAGTTAAAAGCCCTAAATATCAGTTTTGATATGCTGTGGGGTTTTTATTTAACATGCACTAATAATATTAAAATTGTTAAGGTTTAGGAAAAGTAATAATCTTTTTAGCTGTTAGTAAAGAAGAGTACCTTTTAAGCAGTAGGGCTTTAGAAGAAAAAACATCAAGAAAATTTACTCTGCTTCTGATGCCAATCTGAGGAAAGATTTCCTGCAAATTTTTAAGGAATATACCAAAAGAAGAAACACTTAACTCACTGAGGATCATCAATCTCATTAAAATAGCAATTTTAGGCTTCCTATGTTTATATGAAATTTTATTTCTGAATTATTTTTTCCTAAGGTATAGTTCCCATTATGCAAAGTATAATCCATGATTCATGCATAGAAAGTCATCTAATTAATGTAAGAATACTTTGAACAAGATCACAGGAGTGGCAACACCAGGACAGGTTATTGGTCTGTTATGTCAGGCATTTGCTTCTGGGGTGGCCTATATACTTGGGGGAAAAAATACCCAAGAAACCAAAAAAAAGCAAACAAACAAACAAAAAGCCCAAACAAAAAAACTGACAACCCAAACAAAAAGCAATTTTACACACAGAGGAGGGAACTCCACATTACTACACAATGAAAAGATAATCTCAGCTCTGGGAGCCAAGAACAATTATTATGTTTTCAACAGCATAAGGATAGATAATTCTTAAATATTTTCATAGTATCCTGAAAAAGATCTAGCTTACTGTACATTTTGACTGGTTTTTTAAGTTCTGTAAACATGCAGTTTTTTGTGGTGGTCAATACCAAAAGTAGGTCACATAGTATGCAAAAAAGAGTATTTATGGTAGGAACTGGGATGCTTCATCTGAAGCAGAGAGCCTGAGCCAGGAGCAACTAGGTTAATTCTACACCATCTTCATTAGAATAGAAATGCTATTTCTATTGAATGCCTTCAATTTTGGTACTCTGTTTAGTTCTTTGTTTTTTGTTTTGTTTTTTTTTTCTCTTGGAAGCTCAGGATTGAGAGCACTATCCTTGGCAGTGTTTTAACCAAAGGCTTGTGGTACTTGGTGCTTCTCTTACAACTCCAGCTTCTTGGATCTGCATGTTCAAAGACGTCACGTTTTTTGAAATGCCAGAAAACAAAAAGGCAACAGCAGAGAGCCGAGCCAGGGACAGGTCTAAGGGGCTCCCGGTTGCTGGGTCCCACCGCGGTGCCCGGGGGCCGAGGCTGCGGCACCCGGAACCGCACGGGGCGTCCCTCGGGCTCGGCCGGGCCCCGCCGGGCGCT
>VYXF01012145.1:567063-631163 GCA_013397295.1 Polioptila caerulea | reverse complement strand
GCTGTCGGCAGCACCGAGCTCCGAGCCGGGCGTCGAGCGGCGCTCGGCCCCTCTGCGGCGGAGCGTCCCCGCCGCCCGCGGCGCATAAGGCCAAGGCTTTCCGACTTCAGCTACAGTGCTAGCTAAGTCGGGGAAGGCAACACGGAGCGAAGCCGCGCGTCCCCCCTGGTCTCGGTAGCGGCGGAGCGGGCCGGCATGGCGCGGGCAGCGGAGCCGGAGGGCCGGCGGCGCGGCGGTCAGTGCGGACGGGCCGCCCCAGAGCGGCTCCCGGGCGGGGCTGCCCGCGGGTGGGGGGCACCGAACCGCGCCGTGCCCCTGGGGCGCCTCCGCTCTCAGAACGGGGTCCGCGGCAGCGAACTGTGCCTGCTGTACCGAAATGCGGTAAACGTGCCCGCATCTGCTTTAGCATCTGTTTCTTGTTTCTCATTTAGGATCTGTGATTGCCTATTTTACGTCTGCAAAGTTTCTTCTTTATCTTGGACATGCACTGTCCACTTGGGTAAGTAAAATACTGTCCTCGTAGAAGTAGGATTTTATTAATCTGGCTTTGATTTACCTGAGCTTTACTGGTGCTTTTCAAAAGTCTTCACAAATTAACACACCACCATAGAGGTCTTGTTACAACACCTTGCTGTTAAAAGTCTTCACAGTCTTTGCAAGATGTGTTGTAGTAGATTTAATTTTAATGCAGAGTGGTGCAGTGCTCGATTTTTAGAGGGAGTGGTTCTGTACCTTTTAATGTTTTTAAGTAACTATAGAACCAGTGAGACTCCTTATGGAGGAGCAGAATGAGAGACAGCCCATTGCAGCATTATATGTAAAGGACTCATATACTTACTAATAGAAAATGCTCTATGGTTATGTTGGACTCAGTACAGCCACTCACTAGCTAACTTGTTGAAAGCATCTGGAGTGGTCCTCTGTAAAATGGTTTGCCTCCTGAAATGCTTTCCTTCTGTGCTAACATCACTTACTATGCCAGCTTTTTCTCATTTGAAGAATACTAAAAAAGAGCTACCTTGTGATGTACACTAAAAATAGACAGTCTCGTTCTGTTCCACAGAATAAAATTAAGAATATTTGAACACAGTCTTAGGTTTCCATACAATTGCTTGGTTCAATAATAAATGGAAATATAGTACATTTTCCTTGTTTTATGTTTTGGTCCTGCATTTGGACTGGTTTGATGTATGTGTTGAACAAATGGCTGATCTGCAGTTACAACAGTGCATGCCTAACTCTGGAGCTTCTTGCTTATGCTAACCTGAAAGGTCATACTGATGTTTCTCTTCATGAAACAAGTATTTGAGTGGTATCAAATGTTTGTTTAAACGAGTGCAATATTTTGGCAGTTGTTAATACTAAAGAGCAGGGAGCCAACAGCTCCTTCAGAGGTCAGGGCTGTTGCCTACAACAGTTTTTGTCAGTCATGCCCACAAAGTGCCTCACTGGCACTTTGGCCAGCCTTGCTTACTCTGACCAGTGCCTCCCAGCTCTGTGGTGGGCTTGCTCTGAGTCCCTGAGTAAAGGTGACAGAGCAGAGTTAGAAAACAGCCTTGCCCACAGTAACAAATGGCAGACTACAAGATGTCTGTTTAGCAATATTAATGGGATACCCCTGGTCATGTCCTGGTGGGTTTTGTGCTGAAAATCTTGACTCACAGAACCTCCAACCAAATCTGCTCAAACAACAGAAGTCTGCAACAGCTTATTCTGACAGAACTGGGTGCAGGACGTCACCTTTTGTATCTCCTAAGCTCCTAATGTATGTTCCTGGAGTGTGAAGGTTTTTGCTACCAGGAACAGTAAACAAATACCTGAAACTTCACAACACCAAGAAATAGATCATCTTTGTTTGAGGGTGGCTCTGTCCACCGTACAAAACCTGAGAGAAATGGGGTTTTGCTATAATTGAGAGAACTAATTAGGTTTCTGTGTTACTATGCCATTCCCAAATGCCAAGAGGAGCTGTAAATGATTAAACATGTCACATCTCCAGAAATGCTCAGACTTGAAGAAAGTCTAGACTCTGTTGGGCCCTTGCTTAGTGAAGTTTTGAGTGTGTGCCTGGCCTCAGGGATCTTAATATGGACAACAATGCTGAAGTGGAGTCTCAGACCTTATCCTGTTGCTGTCTGTCCCTTGGCAATAAAGAAGGAGCAGCATGGAACTGGGTTCACCTTGTTGGTGTCAGGCCTAAGGTTTCCCAGGAGATCAGCTGATTGCACCTTCCCAGCCTTATCTGTGTGCCTCAGGCCTCAGGGGGCCATCAGTAGGTGGTAGCCTGGCTGTTCCTCAGCTTGTTGGCTTCAGTTCTGACGTGGGATTGTATCCATTCAGTACAAGGTGATTATAAGGGTAATTATAATTACAGAAGGGGAGGAGCTGTCTTTAAAAGGACAATGATGCTGAACAGCTGTAGCTATTTAAAAGTTTTGAAATAGCCACATTTTGACACATTTTAAGGTGGGACAAAGTGTATGTCATCAAGGATCTCCCTATTTCTGAAGACAATATTTGTTCAAATTTCAGTAGATCTTAGCTTGAAATGACATAACTGCTACAAAGTTTTGCAATTCACTAATATTGTTCTTCTCCTTTATCTTTGCCTATTCTTTATGGTTTTTAATTCTTGAAAGAAAATAATACTTGCAGGTTATAACAGCTGTGGTTTCCCTAAAATTTCTCTCTCTGGGTTGACCATATCAAAATACTCTGGGTAAATGCATTGGATAGAGTTGAACCGTGTTCACAGGCTCTTACATGAAGTGTACAGCAAAATCATGGTGTCTCTGGAGTCAAATGAACCTCTCTATGAGTTTGAAGTGAGATTCAGTTTTTCACTCTTGACAGTAGTGACTGGTACTGACTTGCATATGCTTAGATTTTTTTAAAAATGCCTTTTTAATTTTTTCAGAATCCAGTAACTGAAATGTCTGTGCATAAAGAAAACACCTAAACTTAATATGAAAGTATTTTTGGCTCATTTTTCTAGCTTAATAAGCAGTTATCTGGGTTAATTCATGTGCATGTACTTTAGGTGGAATTTACTATAAAGTACCTCAGGTCATACTAGTTTAAGTGCAAACTGGAATTTGGAAATTATGTCTGTGGATTCATTGCTGGGATATTTTCTATATATTTCTACTAACTAGTGATGGAATGTAAGTGGAACATATTTACAGATGGCTTTAAGTGTCTCTTGAGTGAAAAATGCCTTATAATATATGAGAGGAGACATAAGATGATCATGCTTACAGTAGATTTGTCATTGGTTTTAATTAGAAAAAGTGTACAAAATACTCCGGAGTTTTTATTTGAACACATGAAATATTTCTTTTCATGATTGGAGTATAATTTTTTTCAACCTGTGTTTAAGGAAACAAGTTATCAAAGTTTACATGTTACAATGTTAAGAGAAATCTCCTTCGGTGAACTCAAATAACATTAAAAGCAAGTGCTTTTTGTGTCTGTACTATACTGAAGGCTAATCACACTTTACAATTATTTTGAATCTCCAAATAGTATGCTTTTTATGTATCTCTTGATTGCTGTGTTACATGGTAAGTTAGATTTGGCTGGCTTTGATTTTTAAAAGTACTTTTATTTTACACCTCCCCCAGCCCTTCCAAATATTTGAGGTCCTTAGAAATTTGTACTCTTTGCTGTATCACATTGCAGTTGCTTATTTAAGATAAGGCAGCAGAAGAAAACAGTTTCATGTTTGGTTTGTAGAAGACTAATGTTAGGGACCCTTATTAAACAACCTGTGCCCTACAATGGTATGAATGGTTTCTATTCATCTGCTTTGTTACTGATTACAGAAGGCATTTTCTGTTACATATTGCTGCAATATGTGTAAAAGTAAAGTGAGATGTGGCAACTAAAACCTCCATATATTTATTAGCGAACCTAAAAATGTTTTGAATAGAATGAAAGTAACTTCATGTGGATGTGTTTAACAATTTGGGTGCCCTTTTTATACCTGTAGCAGGTGGTATCAGAACATGAATGTGTTTTGTTCTAAGCACTAGGTTAAATTAGCAATAGGCTGGACTAGCAATGAGCTTAAAACAGGTTAAATGAGCTATGCTATCCTGCCTCCTCCGAGTAATATGCCAGTGCTGAATACTAAACATAGCTGAAGTCCATTGATTTCAGAAACTTCAGTTAACATTTACCCATATCTATCCTGAATTGTATGATGACTTGTTTCCACTTGACTCACTCCTGTGTTATAAAGCAGCACTTAAGCTTTGATCATCTAAGAGCAAACCACTGCCTTGAAAAGTTATTTAAATAGTGATCAGTAAGTCTGTTGTTAATATTTGATCTGTGCAGGAGAATTTGTGTGAGCTTCTTGAGGCTTGTTGGATGTGGCTGGTGACAGACTTTGTCCAGTAATACACTAACAGACAGTATGTGGGATTTTTGGATTTGTGGTTACAAGCTGAAATGATCCAGTCGATTGGGTTAGATAATCTTAATGATACTGGGATAAAGTCAGTGGGGACAGCATGTAGCAATCAAAAAGCCTCCTAAGAAACCAACAACCACAGAAAGCCCTGCACCACCTCTGTATGTGTAACAAACCTCTGTTTTAGTACAGACTTTGGACAGAGCTTTAGTAAAATAGTGAGCCTGTGTACTTCTAAAGAGCAACCAGTGATGTTGTGTATGTTCTCTTACTCTTAAAGGGAGACCGGATGTGGCATTTTGCTGTGTCTGTATTCCTGGTGGAACTTTATGGAAACAGCTTACTCCTGACTGCAGTCTATGGCCTGGTTGTGGCGGGATCAGTTCTTCTCCTGGGAGCCCTTATTGGAGACTGGGTGGACAAGAACTCCAGGCTCAAAGGTTAGATGCCTAGAGCAGGATGTTTACTTAAGGATGGATCCGATTCATGTTAAAAAGGTGAAGCTGTCAGAGTTAATTCCTTGAGTCAAATATGAGAATGGGGCTTGCTCATCTCTTCTAAGAAGGGCAGAGTGCTTTCAGAGTGGTGATGGTTGTGCAAAGATACTCTCAAAGGCAGAAGGAAAACTGTTTTAAATCATGATAGATCTGTTACTCAGGCTAAACTTATGTGATGTGAAGAGATGTGCGGAAATACAAAAGGTAAAAAATATGTAGCTTTAAGGGCTACAGACCAATTTTTTTTACATTAAAACACTAACATACACTTGTATTATTTGTTGTCTTTTTTTCTGGATACAAACATCTTTCACTTAAGTGTAAACACATTGCATTTGCTTTCTGCATATTGTATATGTGCTCTAGTCTGTTTTATAAGTAAAATGGGATCAAGTTCTCCGAATGAATTTTTACTTTCCAAAAATTTTCAAAATAGTATTCCTTCCATGGTAGGTTGGAGATGAATTTTAGAGGCTTGAGCTAGGTTTTTACTACTTGGAGCATACTGTCAGCATTTAAACAGGGACTTGGATTGAGAGAAGACCTACTCTAAGTGTAAATAAAGAGCCATGAAGTTACATTAGACATTGGTTTGTTTCTCTAAGACAATGGAAGATTCAGAATCTACTCTGAAGTATACTTTTGCCACTTATATTTTGGGAGAGACTAGGAAAAGAAGGTTATTTAATAAATCTGAGTGTTCCTTAATTATGTCCACCTTGAGGCTATAATTAGTTCATTCTTATGTTCACAACTGTTGCTCTCTGTTTGGTTTAAAACAGTGGCCCAGACATCCTTGATTGTGCAGAATTCATCTGTCATCCTGTGTGGTGTTATCCTGATGATTATCTTCCTGTTTAAGACACAGCTCTTGACATTATACCACGGATGGCTTCTTGTGAGTGCTTCAAATTGTTCATAACAAATTGATTTATGAAGAAACTTGGGGAAGCATGGGAGGTGGATGAATTTTTACCTTTTTTCTTTAATCTGTGTAGACATTTCTGGGAGCCAGAACTGGCAAATGAAACTGCACTTGTTAGGTAAAAAGAGATGATGATTTTCTGCCAGGAATTGTAGATCTTATTTTGTTGATCTTGCTTTGTGTAAAGAAAAATGCTAAAATGTATGGAATCAAATGTAAAAGTCTTTTCTGCTTGTGTAAAAAGTGGAGGTCTCCATCAGTTTTCCTCACATTAAAACTCTTTCTCCTCATCTCTCTAGACATTGTGCTATATCCTGGTTATCACAATAGCCAATATTGCCAATTTGGCCAGCACTGCCACAGCCATCACAATTCAGAGGGACTGGATTGTTGTGGTTGCAGGGGAAGACAGAAGCAAACTGGCAGGTGAAATTTATTGCCTTTATAATACCTTGCATGTCTTACTTTCCAAGCTTGATTTTATTTTTGTTTTAAGACTAAGTTTTAGGTTTTACAGAGATCAGTGTGTCTTTGAGTTCCAGATATTATGAGAAAACATGAGGTAAAAGGGCAGCCTTTGTTTTGCTCTGCCTTGGTCTGGACTACAGCAACTGAGATCACAAATTTCCTGTTGTGTTTACAATTCACTTAGACATCCCCAAACTTGTTTTGCCCTCCTCTTAGTCCTGCCACAGCTCTGTTAGGAAAATTAGTCTTGCTGAACAAGCCAAGTGTTGCAATACTTTATTTTTAGGTCCCTGGAATGAAACCGAGAACTCTTGTGTAACTGGGCTCTTCTCATAGGGATCAAAGAAAGATGCATGAGACTGAAGTCCAGAACAGTTAAGTAGGTATATGAGGAAATTGCCAGTAGGTAATACTGTGCATGCAGGCACATTTGAAACCTTGCATTTATCTAGATTTAGATGTGTAACTCAGAGCTGTGAGCACTTCCCTTCAGCTGGAATTGGAAGCTCTGCTTTCCTTTGACATCTTGTGCTTTTGAGCTTAGACTACAGACTAAATCATCTTTTGCCAAGAAAATATTTTTGTTTGCATTTCCCCCTGAGCCCTGCACTTGCACAGTGACATTGATACTACTAGGAGAGAGAATTCATTCCCATTCATATCCTTTTGCAGCTTGGCAGTCATGACACCTCTTGGAAGAGAGAGATTGGGATTCTCACCAAGCATGCACAAGGCAGATTACACCAAAGGGTGTACAACAATCTTTGGTTGTGCTGCTCCTCTGATCGTAACACAGGGTGGGAAACAGCATTTTTTGGGATAAATTTGGTCAGGCTGTATGGGCTCTGAATCAACTCCATAATTGGACTTAAGCCTCCTCAGATAGAGGAACTGATACTGAACTGCAAACCAAGCACAGAGCAGTTTAACATTACCCAGACTTCTGTAGCTCACTAACTCTGGAACTAAAGTTTAAGTCTGACACAATTCAGATACCTTCAGGCTTAGACATTTCAGCTTCTGGACTTCTGTCTACAGCTGCCTAAATTGCCCATAATGTTCAGAGTCCTTTTGGAAATTTCAATTCTGTATTCCAGATTTTTACTTAATGTTTATCTCCAATGAAGAAATAGTTTACCCATTTCATCCAGGAAAGGCTAATTCTTGGATGTGTTAAAAGAGTCATACTTTTATATCCCAGTCTACAGATTATCCTCCCTAGTCTTTTATTGTGACCTTGCTGTGCCTTTCTAGGTCATGCCTTTTGTAGAGCAGCAATACAGGTGAACCTTATTCACACATGTGAATCACAGGTAGAAAAATAGCAGTGATCTATTGAAGTCTTAGGTTAATGAGAACTATTAAAATTTCTTGTGTCAGATCTTACTCAGCAAATCATGTCCCCCCTCCCTGTCCCACGTAGCACACATGAGATAAAGTACAGACCACACCTGCAGAGAACTGCTGCCTAGGAGTCACTTATGCCTCTTTACTGCTTCTTGAGCTCAGGCACAATTGTATGACCACTTACATTTTGTACTGAGAGATTACTGTAAAGTTCTCTTGTGACTTGATTGAGAATGAAAACAACCACTGGATTAAGCACCTTAGTTCAATAGGTTTATCTGAAACATCTCTTCCAGGCTGAACAGGCTTGTTTTCTGTTTAACCATGATGTAACCTGGAGACTGTTGAAATTCCTTAACTTAAAAAAAAAAATTAAGTGCTGACACTGGCTTTGCAGCAAATACTGTTCATCTCTGCATTGTTACCCTTCCTCAAAGAGAAATCTTAGTTATGCAAGTTAGTGGAATAGGGAAATAAAAAATTACCTTCTCCTTTGTTGCCCCTGGTTAGTTTTCCTGTTCACTCTTTGTACCTTTTCTGAGTGGAATTATTAGCCTTCCTCAAATAACTCAAAAAACAAAGGTTAGTTGGTTGGAATTTTTAAAGCCAAATACTATGCAAGTATCTAACCTAACTATTTGACTGAGGCTTAACTAGGTTAACATTGAATTGACTTTGAAATAGAGTGATCTGAATGTTTCTTTGAATGGCAAGGGGTAATTCTCTACAGATTCAAAAAAGCAGCTTCATACTGATGTAGAATTCCACTTGTCCTTCAAAAGCTCAAATTTTACAGTAGGACTCTAAAAGGGGCTTCATGTGTAAAACCACTGTCTAGCAGCTTTTAGTAGAAGAATGGTGCTATTAATTGGAAGCTTACAGGAACCCAGATGGTTTAATGACAGTAAAGTAGATAAGATTGAGGAGGGTGGGCCATTCCCTAGCAGAAAATGAAAGATGCATTTGTCCTGAGAATGGGTTGCTTGTTTTGACTGTAAACATCAAAGGACCAGAAAGGGGTGAGGACTTTGCTCAGTAAGATCTAAGGATGCCTACAGCTGCCATCAGCTCACGTGACTTAACAAGGAAATGTAAAAGCCACTTCAAAGTTCTGCTGCTATCACAGTGGTTCTGGGGCCACCAGTTATTGGAAGTAAATGGAGGAGGCTAAGAAATGTGCTTCTGTGTTGGAGATTAGTTATCTATCTTCCCAAGAAACAATTCCACCTTATGAGCTTCCTGGAGCTGTGCATGCTAGGTTTGAGTGTGACAGGGATAGAGCTCAGAGTCCACAGTATCAGTGCTGTGTAAAAGTGACCTGATCTCATGATGAACAGGACTATGCTACCACAGTAAATTCAGCTTGCTAAACCTGGAAGACCTCATGCAGGCAAAAGTGGCAGGAGTAGGGATTTGGCTTACAAACACCTTGGTTGATTGGAGTGAACTTAAACATTAGAACAGTCTGAAGGTGCCTCTGGTTACTCCTGGAACCAGTTACAGTTGGAGCAAGACTAGTAGCATTACCTTTATACATGTGCAATTCACAATTATGTTAGTGAATATTTCACAGTCATTTCATATCAAATCATTTCTGACAGATATGAATGCCACAATAAGAAGAATTGATCAGCTGACCAATATCTTGGCTCCAATGGCTGTTGGTCAGATAATGACGTTTGGCTCCCCGATGATTGGCTGTGGGTTCATTTCTGGCTGGAACCTGATGTCGATGTGTGTGGAGTATCTGCTGCTCTGGAAGGTTTATCAGAAAACCCCTACTCTGGCTCGCAAATCTGCAAAAGTTGAAGCATCGGAACTGAAACAGCTGAATGTCAAGAAAGGTATTGAAAACACAGAAGTGACTGTTCAAATTGCTCTATATTCATTGCATCAGCCAAGCCAAGTGTTAACTTTTGTCTTCCACAGGCACTGCTGTGAGGCTGAGTAGCTTTCTAGTCCTAGCTTGGAGATTTCAGGTTCGGGGTGTAGGTACCAGAGACTCGAATCTAAGCAACAATACTTTGTGCAGCTTTTTGTGGAATTCCATAAAATGCAGCCAAAGAATGAATTCTCTCCTCTTCATTAACCCCTTAGAGTAAGTCTGCCCTGTAACTTCAGGCTGATCATAAGGAATACTCCTGTCCATCTATACTATACCTGGTAAGCTGGACCAGGCCCTTGGCTCTGTAGTGTCTACAGCCTCTGTAAGGTTATTCCTTGCTAACTCATCTCTGCTTACACAAAGTACTAACAGGCTTTCAGGAGGTTATAGAATAAATGGTCATATTTCTATTCTGGCATGACTGAATGATTTTTACATGCTTCAGGAAATGGTGGAGAAAAAAAATAAACTCTTTTGGCCTTCAGCTCTGCTTCCTTGGCCAAGCAGTATAAGTGGGATTTGCTATTGGCTATTACTATAAGTAACACTAAAATTGATATTAATGTTACTTTGGATAGACTCAATATCAGAAATTTAAATTCAGAAGCAGGCCTTTTATTGTGATGGAGTAGAAATGTCCGATGCTGAAATACTAAACTGAAGTGTTTCCCCATTTTTAAGGTAGCAGTATATGAATACTGATATGAACTACTAGTTCAAATATGAACTACTGAAAGCTCATGTTATGGCCTCCCAGCTACAATAGGTGGTGGGTTTTGGGTTTTATTTTTGGGTTTTTTTAGGATTTTTTTGGTTGAAATATGAAGAATTCCTGGGTTTTGTTTAAATACTAGCTAACAATTCTGTCTCAATATATTGAGTAGAAAGCTGCTATTAAAAGTACTGAAGAAATCTCTTCTTCCCAGCCATCAGATCCATTGTGGTTATAGCTGTCCAGTAAGCTGTTGGACCAGGCTGATGGAAGTTGAGTATTAGAGAACAAGAGAGTGTAGAGGGCTCCATAGCTTTGGAACTGGCTCTTAAATACTTCTGGAGAATGAAGCATTTAGCGAATGTCAATATGTAGGAAACATTTCTTTGCTGTTGCAGTCTTCTGATTTCATTAGAAGACTTGAGTTTTTAAAAGCTGCTGAAGTACTTCATGCATCTCACTTGCTCTATGTGGAGTTGGTTCTGAACTTAATAGTGTAAAAACACTACTCAGGCATCCAGGCATTTGTAGAATTTCTGTCCTCCTTATTAGTATAAATACTGCTGTGAGTTTTTGGATTTTTGTTTGTGATCAGTTAAAGTGCCTTTTTACTTTATTACAGTGAGAATGCAATTGTACGAATACATAGATTTTTGGTTTGTTTTATTTTAAGTCAAAATTGAAATTTGAATTTGAAAGCTTTTTGCTCTGGATAAGCTTTAGCTTTGGTTCTTCTGCCATGACATGAGATACTGACAAATGTTTAAATGTTCCCTTCTTTTTTCAGTCAGTGCTTTTAAGCGTACAAAGCTGTGTATCATTTCTCTCATTCAGTCATGAGTCTAGAAGCAGGCAGTGCTTTCTCCTATCACTATTTAATTAATTAAATTGATAGGGATAAACTTTACTTGATCTTACTCCCCAGGTAGGATTTAAGAGTGCTTTAAATGACTTTAGGTAATTAAGAGAAAGCTTGGTGGAGTTTGACTGATGTGCACTTCTGCAGTAGTGAGCTTACAGCAAACAATTGTCTGTTGATTTCCACTGTGCAGTTTGCAGGCAGGAGTGTATCTGACGGCTCCATTTCTGTTTACAGAGAGTGACATGAAACCTGCTGAAGGAGTGCAGTTAATTATTGAGAAAGATGTAAGTGGCTTTGAGCCCCAGCAGGAGAAGGAAGTCGGCTGCGCTGCCCGGATTGCCGAACCTTTCATAACGTTCCGGGACGGATGGGTTGCGTACTACAACCAGCCCGTGTTCCTTGCAGGCATGGGCCTGGCCTTTCTCTATATGACTGTTCTGGGATTCGACTGTATCACTACAGGCTATGCATACACTCAGGGGCTGAGTGGCTCTGTGCTAAGCCTCCTCATGGGTGCCTCAGCAGTCACTGGAATCATGGGAACAGTAGCTTTCACTTGGCTTCGGCGCAAGTGTGGCCTCATTCGCACGGGCCTTATTTCTGGAGTTGCCCAGTTTGCTTGTCTGATCCTATGTGCCATCTCTGTATTTATGCCTGGAAGTCCCATGGATTTGACTGTTTCCCCATTTGCTGACATCAGTGCCAGGCTGTTTGAAAATCAACCATTGCCTACTATAGCATCTCCAGAATCTGAAATGATTTTTGCAACTGGAATGCCCAACTTGTTAAACGGGTCTATTGCTCCTGCTGACGGTGACCCAGAGATGAGTCCTGAGCCTGTGCCTTTAATCTCTGTTAGTCTCCTGTTTGCAGGAGTCATTGCTGCTAGAGTTGGTAAGTATTATGTCTCTATTGCAATTTCGTTTTTTTATCTGCTTTTAATTCTAAAAATGAGTGCCTGTCAACTAAATACAATTGATTTTAGAATTAGAGGTAATAATTGAAGTGTTATGTCTTGTTTCTGGGGCCAGTTGATTATACTTCACATAAAAATGAAGTGATCCTGCAATAGTATCACTAGGATGAAGACTGCAGTACTTAATTCCATGTATATTGTATGTCACTAATAGGAGAAAAGTTACCACCTTTGGAGATGATGGTAACTTATTTTTTGGAGAGCTATATCTCTATATGATTTTCACAACCAAATGAAACCACTTGTTTCTAGGAAATGGCACTAAACACATTTGCTATGAAAACCTTCAGATTTCACTGTTTACTAAATGAATCCCCTTATTAAAATTGTCCTGGTGTTTAGAATTGAAGCTTTGGTTTGGATGACAGCTTAATTTTTTGAGGCATTGCTGGTTAGTGTGGTATTACTCTCTGTCAACAGAATAGGCAGTCAAATACATAAATGTAAGGAACAGTAATGGTCCTCTGTAGATTAATTATCCTCAGTTTCTGCACTTTTTGCTGAATTCTGGAGAAATAAAACACTTGTTTCACATGTATTAAGTTTGCTTGCAAGATAAGCTTCTAAAGCTGAATCATGAACAGACTGACCCACTATGGAAGCTGACATCAACCAATTGAAATTGTTGTGTATTCTGCATAGTTTAAAAGATGTTTGAATTTTTTTATGCAGAACTTTAGTGATTGCACCTAGCGTGCATACACTGTAAATAGCTTTAAATAGCATACACTTTAAACAGCTGTAAGCCAGCTAGTTAAACAAAGAAAGGATGAGTCAAACAGTGGCTTGATAGACATGATGAAACAGAATGTGACAGGCAACCTAACGTGTCAAGTTTATGTATTATTTCAGGAAATTTCTGTGAAAGGAAAGTAAATTGCTCTTGACCATGAGTGTGAAATCAGTTCTAGTCAACAAGAGGATATTGTATCCTGTGCCTTTTTGGCAGAAGTGAGTGCTTGGCAGGATGATTTGAATTGTGGCAGTGATGAGTGTTTTTTCTCTTCATAGGCCTTTGGTCCTTTGATTTGACTGTCACACAGTTACTCCAAGAAAACGTCATAGAATCTGAAAGAGGCATCATAAACGGTGTCCAAAACTCCATGAATTATCTTCTTGACTTGCTGCACTTCATCATGGTCATCTTGGCCCCAAATCCTGAAGCTTTTGGCTTATTGGTGCTGATTTCTGTGTCTTTTGTTGCAATGGGCCACATAATGTACTTCAGATTTGCCCAAAAAAGCTTGGGAAAACAACTTTTTGTTTGTCACACTCCTGATCCCAAAGCAGCCCCTGACAGTTCACCACCTGGTAATACATCTACTGTCTGAAAGGATCCACTTCTCTTACTAACTTTGCTTCACAAATACCATGGTTAAGCACATATACTTCCTTTTATGACCCTGTTTGAGGTGTTTCTCTAGAGTTGAATGCATAACTTAGCTGTTTGGGGAAGCTGTCCCAGGAGAGAAAATAAATTTTACAGTGACCCTGTAAATGTTTCAGGTTTGGCAGAGGACAGCCTGGTTGGATCTTGACAGCTGCAGTATCAAAAGTTCCCCACAAGTCTCAAGTCTGATCACAAAAATACTGTTCAAGTTCCACTGCTTACCCCCACAGTGATACTGTGGTTGAGTGGTTATACATACTCAGTTTACCATGAATTCTGAGTAATTCTTGTGTTCTTTGAGTAAAATGAGGTCTTGTTTTTTTTTTTTTTAGTTACTTCAGAATAACTTTTTATACAGTATTTGGTAATTTGGAGATTTTCTCCAATATTCCTTTACCACGAACAGTTCTGCTCACCTATCTTCTTAAACTGGTATAAACACCCTCTCTAAACATTGTACTTTGATGGTCCTTGTGAGTCCCTTCTAACTCACAATATTCTACAATCCTGCTTGGATTCTTCTAGTAAACTCAATTTTTTTTTTCCCAAAACCTTTATAGTATTTTATGTTTTCGTTTAACTTTATGGAAACACCTTTGCAGGTTTTTTGCATGTTTCCTTACAAATTAGACAACTGTTAGGTACAAGATATTTTATTATACTTTTGCTGCACTTCATAGAGTAAAACAGCCTCATTTAGTAGAAGCTATTGATGTAATATAACAAAGCATGGCTTTTAAATTGCAAATGGCAGGTTTGCTCGGGTTGGGTGTAGCAGAAAGTGCTAAGGTCAGGAGTACTGGTACAGAAAGATAAATTCTAGTGCTGACTTAGTTTTTGCCTCAGAGTACAAGCAGCTTAAGTGAAATGTCAAATATATCAGGCTTTAATAGGGTTTCTGAAAACAATTGCATTTGAAAATAGTTAATATTTCATGCAAAAGGTGTATTACTTGCATTTATCTGATGTGTATGTGACCTAGCTCTAAAATACTGCTAAACCAACGAGACGATGGACTGAGACTCCCTCTAAAGCAACTTCAGAGCAATTAAAATGATAGGGTCCCCTCTGTTCAATAAGTTCTTGCCTTTTATTTTTTTGTTTGTTTTTTTACCCTGCATGTGTACTAACACAGTACTTCCATAGTCATTAACCCCCTGTGCACTTTTGTGGGAACTACGCACTTTGCTTTCTCAGTAGAGTTGAACCTGGTGGTGTTCTGAGTTTTCTTATGGCTTGGCAGTCTGAATTCTAAATTCAAATATTGGTAAAATGTTTGTCTGAAAAAGAAGTAATGTATGAAAACATAATATCAGCAACTTGTGAAAAGTATCCTCTGTAACTTTTAAGGATTTTTTAAAATTTTAGGTACTGTCCTTCACAGTCATATGTGTTGCCAGACTCAGCCCTGGAATGTGTGTGAACTCCATTGGAATTAAAGGCGTTACACCAGGGCTGAATCTGGGCCAGTCATCACAAATTTTGTAACAATTACCTTATCTATCAAAGAATGCAAAGCACCTCTAGTGGCTTTTGTCTCAGATACAATGTTTTGTAAGAAGTGTGAAATGGAATGAATGCAAATCCGATGTACAACCAATGGACTTGTAGCCCATAGTTTTCAGTAACTGGATGTAACATTTTTCTCCTCTAATGGACCAAACCTGATAATTACTCTGTTGCTGGAAGCTTCTCAGGGATGTTTTCACTAGGTTTGTAAGTGTTTATACTTTGACCAAGCATTTGGGTTTTGTTTTGATATAATAAAGTAAAACATGTAATTTAGAGTAGGTTTAAAATTTGTGACTCAATCCTGAGTGTAACTTAAGGAAAAGGGAATTTTGCCATCAGCAGAATTTGTCAGAAGACAAATAAAACAAGCTTATCTAGATTTGTAAATATGTCTGAAGGATAGCCTTGTGGTATATGATAAGTACATTAGTAAATAAAAGAGCTGTGATTTGCCAAATATATTTTCTCATGTGCATCTAATTTAAATTGGGACCAGATTTTAAATATAAATAAAGATAGTCCAAATGTCAGTGAGTGCCTCTGTACTGCACTTGGAAAAACATCTGAGTGCCACTGTATATTTTGGACTCACTGGCCATCAGGGAAACAAAGCTGGAAATGCAGCTTTTTTTTGTGCTGTCTACAGTGCACAGAACCCAGGGTGCCTAAAATTTAATGCTGTAGCACTAAGCACCAGACATCCCAGAGAGGATGTATTCCTGCAGTCTAGAGAGCTCCAAAAACGTGACAAATAGAGCTGGGAGCATGCCATGTTCCTGTCTGTTCCCAAAGGCTTTTTTCTTTTCCTTTCTCCAAGAACAATTTAGTCTTGTTTAATTTGAGTGGCAGATTGTTTCATAAATAGTTCCACTAGATAGTGCAGTACTGTTAGGACAGGACTAGAACTTTGTATTTGGTAAACATGATGTGGTTAGGATTCCTATGTGCACATCACAGCTGGAAGGCAAGACAATCCCAAAATAGAAAAGTGAATACTAGTTTGGAGAGGAATAAGGAGGTTTAAATTGGAAAACTTGTGTGTATTGGTCTGCATTGGATGTCAAAAAATGTATGCTGCTTGAGCACAGCCCATTTGTGTGCGAGTCCAAGATGTGTGCACACACCTGTACTCAGTAGTGCTTTGAAGCTGTGTGGAGCCTGAAGTCTTACTTAGCAGGACTTTGATTAAGTAAGCATTTTGGGCCTTGTATTTATTTATTTTTTTTAAATGTCCAAATTGGATGAAAACTGCCCTTAAAAGTGTACGCACTAGAAGTCAATCTTACCAGAATATTTTATTATACAACCTTATGCTGGACATAGTATTGATTTATGTATTACTGTTGTTAAAGCTAATTAATAAATTTGCATAAAAACCTTATTTGTCCTGTATTTTTCAGTTGGGTATCTGGGTATGCTACACTTGTCATGGTGGGTTGGAACTGCCATGAAGCACAAACAAATAGCATTGAGGAGGAAGCAAATGACAAATGTAGTCAAGATATTTCAATGACCTTGTATCTCTTTGGTGAATTGCTTTTTATTTAGCATCCACAGTGGTAAGTTCAGACACAACAGAGGAAAGTCTTGCAACCTCAGCCTGGGTCTTGCATTGGTGATAGAACAGTTTTGTGTCTTGGTGTGCTGAGCAACAGAAAGCAAATGGTTTTACCTTCCTGTGTGTCTTTGCCATGCTGAATTTGAGATGATGGCCTTCTGTAGCAGCAACCTGTAGGTGAGAACTCTAGGGACAGGAGTGGTCAAGTGTTAGTAGTCAAGTACTTTTCAAGACTAAACCCAGAGTGTTTCATATAGGGCTGCTTCTGGCTTTGTGAATTTAGGATATGGTTGCACAAAGGATTGATCTTTAGAAGGATGTTGCATTGATCCAATGGGAGCTCTCTAAACTGATTCCTCTTTGAACTAAGATTTTCCTAGAAACTTGCCTTTATGGTTTGACCCTAGTTGTTCATGTTTTCCTTCTTCACTGCCACTTACAAATTAAGACAGGTGTTAGAATACTGACTTAAAATGTACACATATCTACCCATAAATATATAAAAGTACAGAGAAAGAGATTTGTGAATGGTATTATGTACTTAATAGGTAAAGAGTACTTTAAACTGAAGAAGTCCACAATTTACTATTTGATGGTTTCACCAGGGTTTTTTTCATCAGTTGTAAACATTTTGCAGTTTTGAGTTTTTTAAGCCCCTGAGAAATTCACTGCTCAGCGACCAAAGGTAAAATAATTGGAGATACCTACCACTGTTTGCTTGTTGCACTATTTGGCTTACCAGGTAGTTGAGATATCAGCCCTGCCTGTGGAGGACAAGGTATATTGGATATTCTGTATTGTATTCTTCTCCTCTGAAATATTTAACTGCTTTCATTTTCAAAAGCATTTTCATAAAGTGAGCACTGGTAATGGTGTATGAAAGTTGAATCTTCTTAAAGGAAAAACAGTGAACTCAGACCCGTCACTTTAAACTGTTCTGTTTCTTTGGTGAGAAATCTAACTCAGAAATTCCAAAGGAGTAAGTAGGTTCAGATCTAGTAATTTTAAAATACTACAGTCACTTCTGTATTTGCTTCTGTAAAGTATGTGGTGGTTGTCCTAGGAATCAGAGTAAAAACTCTTTCTGCTAGGGAAGAGTGCAACTAGTGGGTGTAGCTTTTCTGAATCTAGCACTCTGGAGGTGTGTAGAAATGCCTTTCTGTCTTCCTCAAGGCTGGCCTACTTTCAGATTCTCCAGGAATATATTGTGCCATCTTCTGCTTTCATGTCTTTCTCAAGTACTTAGTACTAGAGAAATCAGTAGTAAGTGTTATAGTTCTTTTTTGTCTTGCCCTCTGTAGTTACACATTCTCTTCCCTGCTTGTGGATGCTTTAGCTGTATGGTGTAATAAAAAAGTATTTTATTTCTGGAATAAGGCTATGCCTTTAGCTTCTGCTTTAAAAAACACTATTTTGCCCCTCTGAAGGGCAGAAAAAACTGAACAAGGATATTTGCTTATAGCCTTGGAGGGAGTATGGACAAAGTACATGCTGCTCAATGATGTTTTTTCAAACACTTCAGCTTGTCCTTGTTTGGGTCAATATTTCTTTCTAGTTAAACTTTATTTCCCTTGTGGTCACAAGGGAAGATTGCAACTGTGTGCTTTTTACTCTTGGTATAGGGTGATGCAGCAATCTGCTTTCTCACATGCAGAGTTAGGAGTTCTTAATCCTTTGTAAAATGCAAGTTACTTACATTTAGAAAATCTGAGTCCCTTCCTTTTACAGATAAGGGAAAGAGAAGGCACATATCTAAGATACCCAAGCATAACTCATGAAGATCAAAAAACCCCATCCACAACAGCCAGACACGTGTTAAAGAGTGGCTCAGAAAACACCCCAGCTTTTCCATGGTAAGTCATTGTTCACGTCGGTCAGGAGGGAGACGATACCAGGGTATGCCCATGCAGTGCCCCCGTGGTGCAGTGTGCAGGTGGGCTGTGCCCTGAGCAGCACAGCAGAGCTGGGTTTGTGTCTGTGAGTGCCCTTGGCCCGTTCCAGCTCCCAGCCGTGCCTTGTGCAATCCTCCCTGGCTCGGGGCGCTGCCCTGCCCTGCTGCACGGGCACAGCAGAGCCTGTGCTCTGATCCTCGGGGTGCAGGGGGGGCTGAGCCAGCTGAGGGGACAGGCAGCACCTGGCAGGCCTGTGCTCTGCCAAAGGCCTCGGCGTTTTCTGCCGAAACACTCCCAGCTTCCCCTCTGCCCACCTGCTGGAGTCAAACTTTGAGACCGTCTGCTTTCATCATATTCAGATGGAATTAACCAAGTGTTTCACAAGCTGTTTGTCCAGAGCAAAAGAGGTGGCAGAGTGATTGACTGAGTTCTGTGTCCTTGGGAGAAAGTGGGTAAAAATATACCATGTCTGAAATGTCAGTATGTATGTCTATTGCCTACATGTGTCAATGTGTATGTCTATTTGCTGTAACAAAGTGATGTGAAGTAGTCCAGAAAAAAATAAGATGAAATTCAATGCAAGGCCCTGCATTTAGGCACAACCAGCTGACTCCTCAAATACTGGGTAGGGAATGCTCATCCAGTGGTAGAAAGTAATGGTGAGGTTATAGCATAACAAAGAGAAAACATAAGTAAATATGAAAAAAAAGAAATGGAAATGGGCTCTGTAGCATGTGTGCTTCATTAATTGAATCATACAGGACACTGTTCTCTTTGAAATTGGAAAAAACTGGAGACTTGCATCCAATCTTTCCTTTGTATGTGTCTTGAGCAGCAGTGATAACCAGAGAGAAGCCAGAACAGTGTAACAGCTGCAGTCAGAGCTCTAGGAAGTGCTGAGTGAAGTGCTCTAGGGAACCCTGCTTGAGCAGGGGGGTTGGTCTAAATGACTGCCAGGGGTCCCTTCCAACCTTACGCATTCTGTAATTCTGTGACATGAGTGAAAGAATTCAGAACACTTAGAGATTGAAGTGGCATGCTAACCATACCTGCCTGTGTCAAAGGAGATTGAAATAATGCATAATCTTGCTCGAGAAGACAAGCAGGAGCCAAATCAGATTACAGCATATTTGAAACTCTGCAAGTTGTGGAGTTTCCAGTTCTGAATCTTCAAGAGCCTCTAGGGAATTTTCCAGCTGTTTTTTTCCAGCTGCATATAATGCATTTCTGCAGTTCTTCCAGTTCAGTGTTTCCTCTAGAACTGCTGCTGAGGCAGTGGACTGGTCTTACTGTTGGTCTTCAGTTTGTAAACAATCTCTGGATTTGCTATTGAAAGTAGTTTTGCAGGATTAGTGAAATGTTCAGGGAGCTTTCTTAAGAATGTAAGGGTATATTTTTAGTACTATCAAAACTTCACAATTACCTCTAGCACTAATACAGCAGATCTTCACTATTTTTCGGAATGCTCACATGATATTCTTGTGCAGAGCCTGCCTGCATTTCCTGTGTACATCTCCTATCCAGTCTCCTTCTTTGAGCTGTTGCTACCCTGCTGATTTAGGTAAGAGCTGCAGCTCTTGACATGCAGAGTTGTATTTTTTGGGCCTGCTTCTAGAAAGGCACAATTTGGTTCTCAGGCTGCTGAAAAAGTAAATGCCATGTGTGAGTTCTTTAATTTTTGGGAGCTTCCTTCCCCTGGCTGGCCACATCACATGTAAGCACTGACTGGGAGTTATACAAATATATGGTCTGTCCAACTGGGAAAGAGGGAGAAGGAGATGTCTACGTTGGAAATATTTGTTCAGCTGCTACTGGAGTAAGGCCAGTCAAAGTTACTGTTTACAGTATGAAGTGTGCTGCAGTCCATTTATCTTCTAAAGATAACCAAACAAGATAAAGAATTCATTCTCTGGGACAGTTTTGGCTTTGTTTGCTTGATGCAATATACTGTTCCCTGTCATCCTGTACTGACATTGTTTAGCCATGCCTGATGGGAGCAAAGTGTGACACAGCTGGGGACCAAAGGGACACCAAGCAGCCCATCCAGGCTGTGGAGCTTCCTTAGAGCTCCCTAAGCACAGACACAGCTGCTTTGCACAAGCCCCCTGCAAATTTCAGTAGTGTCATCTCAAGGTATCTGTGGACTGAGTGGATGATATGAAACTCTTCTACAACCCCTGCACACAGTGGGACACTCAGAATACAAACAGCTCTTGGAGAGAAGCACACAAAATAGCACTGGTAGTATTTGCCCATCAAAAGAGTGCTTAAAAAAAAAAAAGCTTTTCCAGGGAGAAAAGTTTTGTACATCATCTCCTGAATGTCTTTTGAGAAGTTCCTTCCCCCTCTGGAATACCAAGAAACTTTGTATGTGTTAGGAAGCCTTTATTTACTTCATTTTAAGACAATGTTTCTCTTATATCCTACTATAAAGCCATTTTTGTCTTGCACACATCAAGGAGCTTTAACCATACTTCTATCTGAGGGTAGCCTTATCAGGGATTTTCAGTTGTCAAAGAAGTAGAGTCATGCTTTGGCTTTTTTCTTTTCTTCTCTTTCTTTCTCTGATTAGTGCCTGATGCTGGCAGATACCAACAGCCTTTACGCAAAATTCACAGTAGCTACAAAGAACAAAATACATCTCATTACCTTTCATTCCTTCCCCTAAATCTGTGTCATTAGGCTCATCTTAGCCAAAAGAGGGAAAAGAAACTGTTCTCCTGCTGTTTGTTTCCTCTATTTTCTTTAACTTTTGTGACTGTGTGGACACAAGGAGGAGTCTTGGGAATAGTGGAATCAGGCCTGAGGAGGCCTAGTCTTTGGTTTCACATCAAAGGCAACCTGGTTAGAAAAGAAGAGATATTTTCCTTTTCTTAACATGATTGCTTAGGTATATCCTTCCTCCTCAAATAATGAATTCTTGCCCAGTTCTGCTTGGCTAACAGAGTAAATTTTCCATAAGAAAATTGTAACTTGGCTTATTTACTTGGATTTTTAGTACAGGTTACCAGTTGAAGTTCAGGGCTATATAGGAATGTACAGTTTCATTTTATCTGCTTAGCTGTAATAAAATCTAAATGTTTTCTTATCTAAATGGAACAGAGCAAACAGAAGAGACCAGGGCTGATAGCTGGATGTTCAGCAGAAAGCTGTAACTTCAGGCTGATTTTGTACTTTTTTTTCATGTGCCTCTACTGTCGAGTTGGTGTTTCCCACTTGGTCACTGAGGACAGAGGTTAGATCAGTAACAGAGCACAGAAACAGAAGTGCTGGAAGATCATGTGAGTAACCTCAGCAGTTTTTGGCAAGTCCTCTTAAATGTGACAAAGGAATAGAAGCACAGGTCAGCATTCTCCTCAACCCTTGCCACATTCCTCCACATCCACAGAGCTCCACACCCTGGAGGTTGTGCTTGTGTGTTCAGGATAGGCCTGATTTCTGAGTCTCTGCATTTCCAGTGTGTCACATATTTGCTGAAGATAATTTTGTATGCATTGACAAATGTAACACCAGAAAAGAGGGATAAAGAGGGCAGCCAACTGGGGGCTCCCAGAAGGGTTCTCAGTGGTTTTCATGGACTACCCTTGTGACATAGAGCCAAACATGATGGCCAAGGCAACAGCAACTTTTATTTCTGCAGTTCACTGAATGTGTGCAGCATTTCTTGGGATCAAACTAATTCTGTGGAGATCTCCATACACTATTATAAATTCAAAGAATCTTCACATTGGGAGAGGACAACAAGCAAATGTTGTAATGAATTAACAAAAATACATATTCGGAGAATGATTATTACCAGTTTGGTCTTCTAATTCTCTTTATTAAAAGACAGAATTAGTAACAAAAAATTACAATTCTAATTCTCCTTGCTAATACTTCAGAATAGGAGGATATTAATATGTTTTCCTGCTTCTTGTTAGATACATTAAAAACTATTTAGTCATTATAAATTGCTGTTTGTAAGACTTTCTGAGTAAAAGTTAAAGTAATGAAATAGTGAGGAATATCTCATTTCAGTAGTACTGACTGTATCAATTCTTACAGTGTGTTTTTATTCAGCTAACTTTGCTTACATCTACAAATGACACTTAATAAAAAGGGAAAGACCAGTTTCTCAAGACCATCCTGAGGAAGTTGTACAGGGCATTATTAGATGTGCTTGAGGATGACTCAGTGATTCTTAAGTTACATCATGCTAAATAAATTATGCCAGAAGTTTGGCTACAATCACAAAACAACAGGATAGGGAAAGTAAGCCAGTTCTGGAGGCTGAAGTCCAAGCATTAGTTTGAAGTGAGCAAGGCAGTTCTGACTGGGTTTCACAGAGAAGCAAAGACTGATAAAAAGAGAGACATGGGAGGCTGGGATGTTAAAAGGAAGAGGGAAGTGCAGCAGCCCAGCAGGAGTGTGTGGCACAGGACATGCTGCTGAATAAGGACTACTGGTTTCCTGGGATTCCCTCTCTTCTAGTCATTTAAATCAGTGCACCCTTCAGGCCTTCACTTTGTTCCATGCACATTCCCATCTTTCCCTGGTCCGTCACTCTGAAGCATCACTTGGTTCCCTGCAGTTAAGTGCCTCTAGATCCTCCAGCTGCCTCTGAAGTCCCCTGGACTAAGACAGTTGTATACCATCCTACTGACACTGACTGAAAGCTAACTATTACAGGTTGTTGGTGTCTCAGGCTCAGTGACTGCAGGGCATCACCATTTCTGGGTTCTGAACGTCTCAGTTTCAGTTTGCTGTTGAAATCTAAAAAACTCAGATCATGAAGCAAAATATATTTGGGGATTTCAGGAAAAAGAGCAGCCTATCAAGCAGAGACCAAGAGGAATTACCTAATTAGAGCTGTGCTGAAGAGTTCAGTGAGTTACCCATGAGCATGTGAGAAATACATAGCCCAAAGTTAACTGTGATTATGTGCTGAGGGCTCGTTCTGTATAGCAGAAATATGTGGCACAGAGTACCTATAACCCCTATGCCATGTGGATACAGCAGCTTTGCTAAAGCAGCAAATGAACTCAGCCTGTCTCTTCAGCAGACCCTATGTGCCCAGCCTCCCACAGGTTACAGTTCTGTAAAGGAACCTCTGGAAACACCACCCTCTGCTTTCTGAGGGAGCTGCCCTCCACCGAGACTGGGACGCCCACTATTCCTGCCTAGAGATTATTTTGCTTTTCAAAGATGGATTTTATTTGCAAGAAAATTTACATCATGATAGGTAGCTTACAGATAAAAGGCAAGAGCTGCAGCTTCAAGTCGCTGTGGCACCACAGCTGTTTTTCTTACCCCTCTCATATTAAAAACAGCATGAGGATGGTTAGTTATGTGATACCCTAACTCTTGGGTAAAGGTAACAGAGCAGATGGTTAAAGGGTAACACACTTGCTGTTTTCCTTAAAAACACCAAGATGTTTTAAATAGTTAGGTACTATGTGGATGGCAGTCAGCCACTGTGGAGTGGTAAAGGCAGTCAGAGAGGTGGGAAGTAACACTCCCACTCTGAGCAGAGAAAATATGTCTTCCCTTCTTAATCTTCCCTCTGCAATTTTGCATTGCCTGTCCCCTGGCACTTCTGATGAGGGGCTGCCCTACCTGGTTTATTCCTTTCCTTATCTCTGTCTGTATCCTTAACACTCCCCGGGTGAGGCTGGCAGCAGCTGTGGTACAATGGGGCCAAAAGCAAGAGGGCCTGCATGCTGGCACAGGGGCTGGAAAGAGGGTGGGACTCGTGCTGCTGGAAGGGGGGTGTGCAGCCACCTCAGACAGACGTGTCCAAGGCCAGCCCAGCAGCCTGCATGGCACCCTTGCTGCTGATAAACCAGGACTTCAGTCTAGGGCTCTGTCACACCAGGCCACAAGGAATAGGGGAGAAGGTAATGAGGCACACAGAGAAACTCAGAAGGCAGCTCTTGTCTGTCCTTACACCGACGTGATGCTGAAGGCCAGCAAACACAGTCATTACAAAGCCTCTTAGAGAACATAATTAACTCCAGCTGGAGCTTTTCAACTCAACTTTTTAAAACCTTTCCCTCCTCATTAAGGGCATTAAGCAGTCACTTTTTCCTAGACCTCAGAGAGAACCACTTTCCTCATATTAATACAGTCTTTAAATGACCAAGAAATGTTGTTTTCTCCCCTAGTTCTAAGAAATGAGTTACAGATCATGTAGTGAGAATATCAGTCTCACCAGGGAGCAGTACAGCTGGGAGATGAGTGACACCTGCTCCCCATCAGTTCCAGGTGTGTAAAAAGGCTCACCTGTTGTGAGATGTGTTAAATGTGGAGAGCTCACAGAACGCTTTGAAAAGGTTTTGGAAACGTCTCTTGAAGGCTGGTATTGTGAAAGGGAGAACTACTGTAGGAGAAAACATATTTGCTCTTCTCTTTCTCCCAAGGAGCGAGAAAAGATAGGAGAATGTTTTTTCATCCTTTGTGACTAGCAGCTAATCAGCAGGCTGGAACAATAGGGAACATTAATAGCTTGTATGTGCTTTGCCAAATGCAATGCTATTTTTGGTATGAGCCTAAGAGCATGATTCAGCAGTTTCTTAGCCAGCAAGTAGTTCAGACCTATCTCAAGAGTATTTTAAGACTCATGGTATCACATGTTTCTTAGTAATAGTTTTCCTTTCTTCCTTTATCTGTGATTATATAGTAATTCCATTAATGCATCACTCATTAGTAAGTATGGGAAAATATTGGGAGATAGTGAGACATAGTGATATATGGGACAATATAGTGAGAGCTCAGCCAAATGGATACAGAGATTTTGAATTAAAGGTGTTCCTGCTGAATAGAATTATCTGTGGTGCTCTTTAGCAAACTTGAATTTTTGTGAGACAGTTAATTTGAATTAAAGGTATCCATGAAATTCATGAAATATAACCATGTCAGCTCTGAACTATTAGTTTTACTAACTTTGCATGCAGGTAGGAGGGTTAGCAGTCTTCTCAAGGCTACTAATAGCAACTTGTATGTACTTTTAGGATTGGGGTTCTGGTTGCAGTTACTCATTTGGCATTGTCCAGAAAAAGATGCAATGGTCAGAGGTGAGCTGTAAGGCTGAGAATTTGAACTGGCAGTGTAAGTGTGAACACAAGTATGATGAGAAAGGTAGGATTCAACCACCTTAAAATAGAGGGGGTGTGTGAGAAGCTCTTGTTTAATCTGCAGTCAGGGATACACCACTCCTATTCACTCTGTATAGGAGAAATACAGCTCCATGAACAGCAAGCAATGTTCTTGCCACCTTTGCCATGAATATCCTGATTAGAGCTAAAAAGGAAACAAAACTCACGTGAGAGAAACCTGAGCAGTTTAAATCCCCTTTCTTTATTCACACTGAATTCAGCAGGACAGTGGGGAGAGGGGATCTGTGCAATCTCAGTGGGTTCATAGCACGTGAAGAACCTTCTGGTAACAATTCTGATTTGGTGGTGTGCTGTGGGAAAACACTTTGGCCTCCTTGCTACAGTAGCCTGCTTGTTCCATAACTCAGCTTTTGTGGTTCCTTCACCATTTTCAGGCAGAAAATAGGGTAAAGCACATCTAATGCCCCTTGGCATGTTCACCCCATTCCTTTCATGGAGAGGAAAAGAGCCTGTGTGGGCACCTTCCAGTATCTGTGAAATCAAACATGTTCCTTTGGAAAAAAATTTCATGGTATTTCCTTTGCAGGGAGGGGCTGGCAGTGAGAGGTGGAAAGACTCCAACCTGATAGTGCAGTGCTCACTGAAAAAGTGAAAAATAAGTTCTCAGTGGAGGGAGTGATTCCTGTTGTTCATGTGGGAGTCAGGCACCAAAATGCCTTTGCAGCTTCAGTCCGTGATCTAGAACTGACATGAAGTGTCCATTAGTGGAACTAGATATTGGTTCAGTGACTGAGCCGGGGGAAAAGAGACTTTTGGGTGGGTGAAAAACATCCCAAACACATGGGTCTCACTCAGCCTCAAGCACTTGGATGTTCTTGGAAAAAACAACAAAAAATTAACAACAAAAGGACAAACACTCCAAAATATATTTTGGGAAAGACAAAATACTGAGCCTTATACAAAGTTATCTCTAAACAAGAGTAACTCTGCAAAGTAGAACATTAAAATGTTATAAAATGTCAGACCCCAAACAACTTAATTGCTTGTTTTTCTTTACTACAGTGAAGAGGAAAATCTGAATGTTTTATTTGAAGCTGTCCTGTAATTTAAACCAAATTCACACCAAGACTTCCTTACTGCCATAGCCCCAGCCCACTCATTTGTATTTTACAGGGGTGAGAGGTTTATGAAAATGAAATGGAAATAATGAGTGTTATGTCACATCAAGGCACCAGAATAGCAACAAACCAAGAAATTACCAACATAAAACTCTTCCAAGAATACATAATTTGTCCTTTGGTAAAGGTAACTAGAAAATGGCTGTTGAAGGTTTGGGGGCTCCCATGTTCCCTCAGCTGTTCATGAGCAAGATTAAAAACTTCAGCATTGAAATAAAAAACGTGGGACATGTCATGTGGGTTTTCTCTTGTGTATTTCTGACAAATGGGGGCTCTTTAGGTGAAGAGATGAATAAATCCACCCTATCAAGCAGTATGTGGTGTGTGTGGGACGTCTTTTGGAGAAGGTGTGTTAAAAGAATTCTGTAGTAGCTGGGTACCAGAGTGAAAGCTGACCTCTGACTACAGGCTTAGCAAGTATGAATTAGTGGGACGCAATGAAGGCTTTTTTTCCCCTGGATTCCCACAGAGTTAGCAGTTCTGTAAGCAAGTAAAGCCAAATGAAAATATGAAAGCTGTGCAGACCTCTGGCCTTGTCAGCCACTATGTAAGGCAAAGTTCAGCTCGCTGCTCTCCATTGCTGACATTCTTGGCAGGCAGGACAAAGCTTTCCTCCTGCCACTGCTGGAGCCTTGCCACAGCTGTGCTGAACATCTCCCTGCTTTAGGCTCTGAGCAGCTGATGGAGGACATTGACATTGTGCATGTATCTTTTTTTTAATGGGACAAAAATACTGCAACTGTGCTCTTGAAACTGCTATGTGTGTTCCTTGAGAAATTCTTTATGCATGGAAATTTGGTTGGAAGCTTCAAACACTTCAAACAGGTCCTTGTGTTAGACAGAAACACTGGTAAAGGAAATTATTTTATAGTATCTTGCAGCCATTTCAGATTCTTTTAGCAAGGGTGCTCATGAAATTCCCAGGTGGTGCAGCCTTTTTATTCCTTGTAGGAAAGTCCCTCACCAACACACACTGTGCTTCTGGATGGACATGTGCCTTACTTTTACCTCCCTTGGCTTTATCCTTTGGTGTGAAACATCCTGTTACTCCAGCTGTACATGCCAGTGGTTTTGGATGCCTGGAAAATCAAACACCCTTTGGTGAAAGCTCTGAAATCACTTCTTTTGGATGTGATGTAAACACATTAAATAGTGTTTAATGAAAATGGGGGAAAATCTGCATCTTCCAGCATTTCAAAGATAAAAAAATATTTCCTTTACCACTTGACTTCATTTTTGGATTCTGAAAATGTTTATTATTAGAATGAGAAAGATATAAACTTCAAATTTGAACACCACAAATGTGATAAGTCTATTGATTTGAGGCCTAAACCTTTATTTTTTCAAGTAAACTTTCATTTTAAACTATGGCATCGAGAACATTACACAGATTCCCTGCATGGACTGTTAGCTTTAGGAATGAGAAGGAACTAAAATCCTTGCTTGTCTCACTGATAAAGTATTATCAGAATGACAATTACAGCTGATCACAGAGTACCAGTCCACTTTTCTGACTGCAGACTACAAGTTCTTCTCACAGGGTCAGGAAATGTGTGTTTTCTACTGCCAGACTAATTTATTACTACTAAATCATATTTTGAATTGCATCACATATCACAAACCTGAATTCTGATTATCAATGCACAAAACTGCTCTTGCAGAACACAATAATGTATCACCTTAAGCAGGAAGCAGTTTGTTGCTTTGAGGTAAAATAATTATAATCTGCTCACTAGGAGTTTAAAACTTTTTGCAAGTTCAAGTTTCTTTTCTAAGAAAGAAAAGAAATTCATACACAAGGAATGATAGGGAACAATCACTAAAGTGATTTAAGCTTTGTGGCACTCCAACTCAAATAATGAGTTCTCCCTTTGCCTGTAACTGTGCTCATTATTGGCTCTGTTTCCTGAGTCAAACAAAAGCCAGGAAAACTGCACAGTTTAAGCTGGGAGATTGCAAGTGAAGAACCTGAGTTTTCCAAACAGGCTGAGACCTGATGACTGGCTGAGATGTAGGAGTGGACAAACAAGAAAAAATTTCTGCAATAACCAATACTGTAAAAGAAGCTCTCATGTTTGGAGAACAGATTGTTGTTGTTCATCACCCTTTGCAGAAAAACAACAGAAAATTTTTGCATTCTGGTAACTTCTACCTGAAAACCAGTGGCAAGGTAAAAATTTCAGCTGTCCTGCCCTTGAACAGAGTGAATGCAAAGGCTCTCTATGAACTGGGAGTCAGCCACCTTTAAAGGTTACTTTGAAATCCAGACTTGCTGGACATCTTTAGCTCCATGTCCAAGCTTGAGCTTCTCCCTGAGCTTCCACACAAGTGGTAGCACTTTGAAGGGGTTTGTTAAGAAATGTCTCAGAGCTCCTGCCTACACCATCCCCACTTTCCCCTCTGTCCTCCCTGGCACTCTGCATCTCCAAACACAGTGGGACACAGGCTCTGTGTCTTAGTTCTTAGGCCACAGCCCTGTTGTAGTGTGTCTATAACTAGAAAATTTCAATCTAATTTTGAAGGAAAATCAGTAGTCTTGACTGTATTTTGTTAGGCTTCGAATACTAATTTACTGACAAACTAGTGGAAATACTTCCTTAAAGAGAGATGCAGGGTACAGTAAAACATTTCTGTGCACATGGAAAAGATGTGGTTATGAGGTCAGCAGTGTAAAACACCATGTGCAGTGTACCAGGTCTATGCTTAATTTACACAATGAACTTCACCTCAGCCAGGAAATAAATGTCTTCCATGCAGCCACTGGTAAGGAGGATTGTGCTGGAGAGCAGATTCATCTGCTTTTTCCAATATATTGTGAATAGCAAGGATGCATTAGCCACTGAACAGGCTGCTTCAGTGCCTATCCAGCATCAGGAGGGCTTACTGTGCCTTCTAATATGAGGATCTGTCAACTCCAAAACATTATTCTGTGTGAACCAGAAAATTCATGTGGTGCCCTTTGCCTCAGGGTCACTTGTTAGAACATTGCTGTTCTTTCTGTCCTTAGAAAGAAAAACTCATGTTTTTCAGCAGAGATATTGCAGATGTAATTATGCTGATACTTGTAATTGGAGAGTTTCATTTCCTTGAAGTCCTCCTCTTCTCCCTGTCCTTGGAAAAACAGAAATGCATTTAGGAACTTAAATTGCTGTCCATTAGCTATCTATGGAAAGTTGGCACATTCCTCACATGATCTCTATTTTTGCCCTTGAAAAGAGCTCATGCACTCTTTCACCTTGCATGTGGTCTGGAATGAACCCCTACCTCTTGTCTGCACTCTTTCAGAGAAGTCTTTTTTTTTTCCTAAGAGAAGCTTAAAATTCAAACCAAACCAGACCAACTTAAAAGGGAAGATCAATATTTAATGAGTCATAAATATATGCATAATATGAGTTTCAAGTAACTTCAGATAAGAAGGGATTCTCAAATGAAATTTTGATTAAAAATTGGTTCTGTAGAAATGGCATTTTGGGCCAAAAGTCATTTTTACATGATGCAGACACTTGCCAGAAAGGCAGGGATGGCAGGCAGCAGCTGTGGAATGGCTGTGTGTTGCCAAGAGGCTCTGAGCAAGGAGATGTTGCAAAGATGTTCAGACACTTGGAGGGGTGAGTGGTGTAAAATGAACTAGAACAGGACAAAATCCAGTGAGGTACATAAAATGCTATTCTGCCTGCCTATGGAGCTGTAAGAATAAATTTGCTTACCTGTCATCTGCTGAAGTTAGGCACTTTCTCTGCCTTTTGGTGAATGAAAGTTATTTTTCACTCAATGTATTTTACTACAGCATCAGAAATGCATTTTTTTTATAATTCCCAAATTTACTTGTGCCTCTGCAAACAGGGAAAGTGAGTTTCTCAGATGAGTTTGGTGGTTCTCTCTGGTGAAGACCCAAGTGTTCAAAGGAAAATGTGTTATGCTAGATCAGCTTCTGCACTTTAGTACCAAAACCACAATGTGTGCCCTGTGCCTAATGGTGCAACCTCATCTAACCATATAGGTACCATCAAACTCTACAAGTGCAAAAAAACTGGATATTTAGAAGGGAAGTTTCTTCAAAAAGGAAACCCTTGCTGTAAATAGTCTATTTTAATAGATCAAAACCTGAGTTGAGTGCAGTCTGATTCTAGCAATAAGCATGATCTATGATTTGCCCCTGGGAGCAAGCAAATTCATTGTGCTCATGACATGTAAAAATATACAAGAAATAATACTTCTGAGGTTTCACATCCTTTCCCAGTGTAATCAGAAGACCCAGGAGTAGATGTCTGAGCAATGATAGGAGTGCAATGGAGTCATATGTTTCCCATGGAAATCATTTGTGACTTCCCTCTCTTTACTGCCACACATCTTCAAAGCACAAAACCAGCTTGTATTTTAAGCAGAACAATTATTTGCTTTACATCAAAGTTTTATGTAGCTCTGAATTCCAACTGGATTTCAAAGGAGTGAAGTTAAGGGAGGGCTCTGTCACACATGGGTGGTGATGTATTTTCCGCTCCGGGTGCACTTTCTATTGATAGATCTTGACATATTTCACAAACATTAATAATTCAGCTGCTTGCCAGAAAGAAAATATGGTTTGCTGTTTCAGAAGAAGAATTTTTGTGAATTCCTCCTTCTTTTGCAGAGGATTGTAAAAGCAGCCATCTCTACACCTTAACTGCTGTCTAATTGCAGTGTGATTATGGTCTGAGGTGTCTCCAAGTGTTTCAGTTTAGGGGTCTGGGTGATCTCATCCTACATTTTATAATTTTGCCTCTCAGGACCTTTTTTGCTGCTTGTGTTGTTCCTCTGAATTTGAAAAAACAGATGTGTTGTCTTTTATTTAATGGACTAAACTGCAAGCTGAACAGGTTGTTTGCCATCCCTCTTATGACACAACTAGAATACTTGGAAAATTAGTTAAAAGCAGAAATGGGATTACTCATGAAAAAGTTCAATATTTTGACTGTAAGACTCTATCAACAACTTTGGAGCATAGATAACCCAAATTTTTTGGTCCACGTGTTAGACAATTTCCTTCTTCCTCAAAAGAACAGTTCAGTGTTAACTAGTACAAAAAATGGGGAGTGTAATATTGTTTAATTTGTGCTGATTGGACCATAGGACAGCTCAAAGCCTTGTCTGGGATCACTTGGTGGAACTGTGTACAGTTTGTCACCATGGTGACAGTGGCCCTCCTGTACTGTGGGACTCAGAGTTCTGGCCATGAAATTGCTGTTTCTGCACGTTATTTGCAGAAGGCTGGTTGTGAGCATTTTGCATTTTCATGCTCACCCCAAAACTCCTATGAACTGACTGTTTCTGTTTTCTGGAAAGGTTAAAGTGGCTTCACTTCTGTAAGGAATTCACACTAAACTACCCATTTGAGCCCTGTGTCTGTAGTTCTTTCAAGAAGCTGTATGCCCCCCTAGGACAAGAGGTGAGTGCAGTTGGTTTTCAGTGTTACATTTCCTCTTTAGACTTGATGGTTTTTAAATGGTATTAGGTCCTGATTATGTCCAAGAACAAAATAAGGCAAAAAAAACCTTTCTTTTATACTCTAGTTCCTTGTAGTCAGGAGCTGAGGCAGCAGAATTATTTTGCTTTCCAGGCCACTGTTGCACTGGTAACAGCCAGATCAGGGATGTCAGATGAATAACTGTGTCTGCCTGATGTGTGACTGAGATGGGCAAAGGCTCCTCTCAGAACAGGCAATCCTCTCTCCTCAGCCCCAAACCTCCATCTCAGGTAAAATCCCAGTCAGGACCAACAAATAAACATTTCTTTTTAGCATCTACCTCTTTGCAACTCAGTGCTGTCAACATTTCTGCTTTATAGTTTTACTTTAGGCCTCCATGTTTTCTTTTTCTACTTGCAGACTCTTGATTCTTTAGCAAGATGAATTTCTTTCCAGGCCAAGAGAGGTGTTTAGGGAAGGGAAATTGAAGTGGAGTCTCTAAGGAGTCCAGTTTAAACAGTGTGCTTTCTTCTTATATCTTCAGTTGCCTGAGACATCTCTGCCTGCCTTCAGACTGACT
This sequence comes from Polioptila caerulea, assembly GCA_013397295.1. NCBI lineage: Eukaryota > Metazoa > Chordata > Aves > Passeriformes > Certhiidae > Polioptila > Polioptila caerulea. The sequence goes on along the minus strand of VYXF01012145.1, from coordinate 598,427 downwards.
TGTTTGTTCAGACTGAAAGACTTGCTGGAGCCAAATTTAAAGGAATAACATAAATTCCATCAACCCCATTGTATAGTCCAGGTCTCCCACGTGTCACTCCTCAGTGGCTCTATCTGAGGGCTAATTTCCATAGTAAGGGACAGAAAAACTTGAAAATTTAAATTGTTTCTAGCAACTAGAGCCTAGTGGAAGTCATCATCCCCTTACTCTCCTTCAGTGGTGGATGGGGTGAATTTGCATGTTCTGCATTTTCCTTTTTCTTATTTTTTTTTCTTTTTCTTTTTTTTAAATTTTCTTCTTCATAATGGATTTGGGTCAGGATGGCTGTGTTGTGTTGCTGGGGGCAGGAGAGCTGCTTCCACAGCCAGCCCTGTGAAATGCATGTTGTCCCATGAAGGAAGGCAGCTCTGGGGAGCTGGAGGAAGGAAGTACTTTTCCTGTTTTGTATTGGCCCCAGACACTCTAAAACTACTTTTGTGATTAATTCAATTTAGCCAAGTGCAGTTGGAGAGATGTATATGTTGTTCATCTCTGAATGTCTTTCCTCTTTGGAATTCAAGCATGGTATAAAATCCTTGATGTGTTACATTTTTTAAATAAAAAAGGTATATTTTTTCCTTAAGCATACAGTTACCACAGATCACAAATTGAAGATAAAAGCACTCAGTAAAAGGCCCACTTCATGCTTTCTGTCAGCTATTTTCCAGTGGGTTTTTTTTCAAAAAGTTGATTTTGTCCTGGACAAAAGTAGCTTTTACAGGTGGCCACATGGCACAAGTTGTGCTTTGTAGGAAGTAAATGATGAAGGATTGTCTGTGTTTCTGGTTATGGTCCTTTCTGTGGCTCCAGAGGCCTTTGTGGGAATATATTCCCCTGAAATAACAGAGCCATCCATCCCTTACTTTATCTACTGTGTGCTTCATTATTTAGCAAAATAATTCAATAAGTGAGGTAAGAGAACTTAATGGAAAAACTGAAAAAAATCTGCAGTAAAATAGGAGGGGGGGACTAAAATGAAGACTGTGCATTACTCAATAGTTGTTTTGTTTTTTGTGGCTAGTCAAACTGTCCTTCCCCTGCACAAGTGAGGATTGCTAAGCATGTAAGATCCCCTTTTGTGAGCAATCCAAACCACAGCTTATGTGCTGTGTCAGCTTTCTCACCACTTTAGGTACTGCAAAAAGCAGAGAACTGCTGTGACTTGTGACTGGTTCAATGACCACGAGTAATGGTTAAAGAATAAAAAATTACCCTCAAATCATATGATTTTGATCTGGAGAATAAGTTCTCAGAATTAAGGCAAAGTTTGGGATGTTTTTCAGCTTTCCTTTACTAAAAGACAAGATATTTCATGTGGCAAAATATGAATTTAAAAACCATGTGTGAAAAATTAAGGACTAGAAAAGATTAAACTGAACTGCTTTGGTATACTGTCCACAGCAACATTATTGTCCCATGCAAAATCAGCATTCTCAGTAGTGTAAGTAGTTATGGACCGTGATTTTAGCTTTAGTCTTTGGGATATATGGCCTCAAAACTGTCAAATTTCCTATGATAATTTGAATCTAGCACTATTTGTCTACTGTGTAAGTTTGTGATTCCAAATTTGAACTGTTTTAGTTTCTCCAGAAGTGAAAGCAAACCCTATTTGATGTATTTAAACATCACCAGTGTGCTTGGAGGCATTGCTGCTCATTCAAGCACTGGTGCCTCCAGCTGGATATGCAGTAAGAGGCCTTTGTCACCCAGTGCAAGATTTCCCTAATCCTTTACAGAAATACAATTAGATTTTTTAATCTCTTTTTTTTTTTTTTTTTTTTTAAAGGCTGTAGGTTTAAAAGCTTAAAAAGTCTGTAAGTTTAAAAGCTTTTCAGCCATATTTATTTACACAGAATAAATTTCTAAGCAGGATCCTCAATTCTCCAGCAGAGAATCCCCAAATTGTGTAGTAATGCTGATAATAATAATACCCAAATAATCCCAAGAAACGAGTCTTTAGTAAGCCCCTGACACAGGCTAAGACTTTTCAAGGAGCTGTTTTTTTCCCCAATTGTTCATAATTTATGATTCATAAATTCCTTGACCACTGAAATATTGCAGTGACATCTTGTGCCAGCTTCCCTAAGGATGCAGAAAGTTTGTATCAAACTACACATGATTTCAGTGTCATGGAACAGGAGTCCTCTTCCTTTTGGTGGCAGCCTCACTTTCAGGTTTGTGAGTGTGTGATATAATTTCTCTCTTAGAATTAAGTGGTTTGAGCTTCCCACTGCCTTTACAAGGCTCAGCTCCTTGGCAGGATCTCCTGCAGCAGAGAAAGGCTCCTGCTGTGGTAGGTAATGTGTGTGTGACTTGGGGACAGCACAGCCCAGGGACATGAGGTAACCCACACCTGCCATGACTCTGAGAAAGGCTTCATTCCACATGCTTGGAGATAGAGAAGTGTATTCATCATGGAAAATGTGAAAAAGCATCTGTAGATAGGCACTGGTATTCCAAAGCTGTAAATTCTTCCAAGCCACGCAACCTTAGCAAATACAAAGTACAAATCTAATTATGTGCCTGATTGCCTTGAACTGTTGTTGGGTGCTACAGGCATGGACCAAGGAAGATCAAGCCACTGTTTGTTCAGCTGAGGTTCTGCTCACAGAAGGGCCCTCTCTGCCCACCTTCTCCATGTGATTGACGTCATGGGCTGCAGCAGTGTTTGTTTGTAGTCTTGAATGTGGCTGTAGGCACAGGCAGCTGAGCTGCTGGCCAGTTAGCTTTTCTTTTGGCAGGTCTAGGAGCTCAGGTCTTTGGGGAGATAAAGAATGTCATCCAATTTTACACCAGTAACATGTGCTTGGTGTTTTGGAACCCCTTCACCTTGTGTGGTGTTGAAAAACCAGAAGCTGGCTGAGCAGCTATGGTGCCTATCTCCTTGACATGAAATTTCTGCCTCCTCTCCTACCCTCACACTCACTCTCTGAAAGGATCTAGAAATCTCTGATTTTTGCAAATGTAAGTAATTCCTAATGCATCTGAATTGTCCCAGTAAATGGAATTAGAATTAACTTTATGTACTTGAATTCTGGAAGGACAGGGTCTTCTAGTTTGTAGTTTTAGTGCTATTAAAGTTCTGAACATAGAGAGAAAAATCCTTATTTGGACTCGTAAAAATCAACACACTAGAACTGCATCTGGTATTGTAGGAACAACTGCTCTGGCAAAGTGAAGTTTCTCTGACTGGATTTGGTTAATTAACAGTGTCCCTTGGTCTGCTGCTCTACCTTCCCTGCACATACAGCTTTATGTGGGTACAGACAGGGCTTGTTTTGGGGGGAAATGCTTATTTAGTGCACTAAACTACCATTATTGCCAGCTAAATTGGATTAGAATGGCTTCTTTTTATCATTTTAAGTAGTCTGCCCTAATATTTTAGAAAAATTAAACTAAGGAAATGAGAAATCTCTGTTTACATCATCTGGTTCGGATTACCTACTTTATTTTCTGAATCGCAGTGGAACTTTTTCAGCAAATCAGTGTACAGCCCACAAATGTGGTATTAATTAATGAAGTACATGCTTTGGACTTGGCTACCACCAGCTCAGTGGTTTCTGAGCATGTTGATGCATTGCAGAGAGTTCCTGATTTCTCTGGCTGCCTCCCAGCTGGGAGCTGATGTTGCTTTGACAAGGCAAAATACTGAAGGAAAGACATTCTTTGCTATGGAACATCACCCTGTATTGTATTTATGGGACCAATTTACATTAATTATGGTTTCTGTAGAAAAAACTCAGAAGTAATTGGCTGTAGTATTATAGGAATATAATTTAATTACAGGCATGAAATTTAATGTAAATAAATAGCAGACAGTTTTCAAGTAACTTCTTTTGGCTGAGATGATTATAAAAGTAGATAAATTAAAAACCACACAGTCCCAAAAGTTGCATTTCCTCTTTCAAAGTAGCCAGTTGCTCTCAAAGCAATATACAACAGCATACATCATTGAAAGAGTTTAATAGAACAAGTGGTTAGAAAAATCTGTCCAGCCAGTGATATCTGTCACCACAAGAGTGATACTTGAGAACATAAGAAATTCCTGGCTTGTCTTCTGGAATGACATTTGGGAGTGATGTGTCAAATTCCTGTAAAGAGGTACTACACATGTCTGAAATGTGTTCTACCTTTCCATCTTTTCATTTGCTCTGGCTGAGGACAGCCCTGAGACCGAATCACTGAGTGCTGGGTGCTGTGTTTGATTCCCAGCCCTTCTGGGGGCTCCAGCCAGTCCTGCAGAGCTTCCCTGAGCTGCCAGGTGGTTCTTGCCCCGTGTCTCTGCAGAGAATGTGCTGTAAATGCCAACATCCTCTCACACCCCTGTGGGATGTGTCAGTGCATTTGCAGGAGGTGGAGTATCAGAGCAGCACAGCCAGGCTACTGCAGTTTTCCCTCTCTTAAAGCAGAAGTGGAACAGAGCTGTGTCCTCTGGAAACTGGAGGCTGAAGGTAGATTTACTGTCAAGAAAACCTTTCAGAGTATTTGACTCCTGCTTCTTTTGTTTCTAACCATTACACACAAGTGTGGTGTGCCTTCCACCCTTTGCTTCCAGACACATAAAAAATTAAATTAGTTAATTTCTAATAGTCTACAAACATTTGAAGGATGCTGTGAACTTCCAGAACTATTTTCTGAGGTTACTCATTACTTCAATCAATTAATGTTTGTTTAAATGCAAACACAGCTGTTTTGTAGGGTTGTTTGGTTTTTACCCTACGCACGAGGGACAAACTGAGCAAATGAAACTCTTGGGGTTAACAAACCCTATTTCTCCAAAGCCCATAATCTCAAATGACAAATATCATTGCTCTGGGAATTGGGGGCATGAGGGTGGATGGAAATCCACCCTGGTTTTGGTTGGGTTTTTTCTCATGTTTTTGCCTTTTGGTTTGTAACCCAAAGCCATAAAATTCATAAAGCTGAGCCTCCAGTAATGGCTTTTGAGATGGATTTTGTCTCCATCAGTGTGCCAAGAAAAGAGACAAATATATTTGTGCCATATCTGGAATATGTATTTGGCCTTACCAGCCCCAACAAACCTGAGGCTGACTCTCATCTCTGCTTGTGCCAGTGACCACACACAGCCCCCCTTTGCCCCACATGGTGTTTGTGCTCTATTTAAACAGCAGACACCCCCTGTACTACAGGACAGGCTTTACCCAGTCAAAAGAAGCAATGATAACCTTTTTCCCTCTGAAAACTTGGACCAGCCTAATATTTGCCAGTGCCTTTCAACCCCTCTGATCTGCAGTATGCACACTGTAGCCCTATTTCACTTTTGTTTCACAGAAATTAGCCCCTTTTTTGATCCTCTTTCAGTAACATCTTCCTAGAGGGCACTTCAGCATTTCTGAATTATTCATTTGTCCAGATTTCTAATACTCTAGTTTTTCTTCCTTTAAACAGATATTTCTTTCATTTACACTAATTTTCCTTTATGAACATGGAAACCTAACCTTTTTGTGGGCAAGCAGTAAATACAGGATTAGCAAATTTGCACAATGGCTTGGTTCACATTTCATTCTTTGCAGTGTGATCTCATTAATGAATAGTCAAGTTGAATTTGGAAAATGAATACAGGATTAAAAAAAAAGCTGCTTTGTACTATTCAGATTCTACTTAAGAAATAATTAGTGTTGACTGGATCTAATAAAATTGTAGGCTTTTCAATTTTTCATTTTGAATTGAATGTTTGCTATGGAATTTCTTATTCTTCTAATTTCTTGAGAAATAGCAACACCTAAAGATCCCAAGATCATTTCCTTGGAACCCTGCTGATTTCATTCTTACTAAATTCTATAGATCTGAGCCTGTGGTTATTATGAAACTTAAAGGAAAATGACAATTAAAGTGATTATTTCAGTAAAATGTTAGGAAAATTAACGTAATCCCTATTGTTAAGCAGACAGATTTTTTTTTTTCCTATGCAGAAAAAAGTTATAACAAATAATTCATTAAAAGTTTTAGTTTTCTGAGTCCTGTTAAGCTGTTAATATTTTAAACTTTATTTCGATGAGGGCCACATTTGCACATGTGGTTTCCTTGTAACTCTTGAATCTCTTTAGAAAGCTGTCAGAAACAGCCACATGTTTTAGATTCCTTAATGGAGGCAGCCTCCCTGTCCTGCTCTGGTCTGCTTTCTTGTAATGGATATTTAGCACCTTGAGCTGAGCACAGTGGCTTGTTCCACAGGCTGCATACCAAGTAGCTGGGAGCCCTTCCAGTCTTCTGCATTCTGTTGGATCAGCAAGCACTTGGGAATGGGAGAAATGTGCAGGACTGGAAACAGCAAAATTCACTGTTCCTGCCAGGGCTTTGCTGGGGCAAACTGCACCTCACCTATGAGAACCACACACAGGATGGCCAGAGCCTGGTTATATGTGGAAATTAAAACAGAAGCAAACCAGTTTCCAGATGCCATCCATATTTTCCTTCTTTCTAAAGCTTTGATATTTTTCAAAGAAAAAATTGTATTGGTGTAAGGCTCTAGGTCCTGTGAGTTTGGAGCAAACTAGTAAAATGGTAATTAAAACAACAACAGAGGCCAAAACAGATGAAAGTAAGAACAGCAGATGGTAAAGAAAACTCTTACAAGAAGAAACTTATAAGACTAAAGTAAATCTACAGGAAATTGATATCAGTTCTATAAACCTCCAACTGATAATCTCAGGAATAAAAATTAAAGCGAAAAGACCAATTGTATTTTTTAAGTAAAAATCAAAGCTTAGAGTAAAACCCAGAATCAAACCTAAGTGTTGCCCAGAGTCAAACTGAATCTGTTCTCTGTGGTGTGATCTGTTGTGTTGCACATGTAGGCTTTCTGGGTTGTCTCTGGTTGAGCACCTTTTCACTAATTACTGGAACAAAACACTGATGAAATTTTAGCAATCATTCAAGGCCATTTGATGTGCCTGCAGGAAGCCTCCTTTCTGTTCTTTCCTAATTATTCTTATTTAGAACAATTACCCAGACAGAATTTGTTAGATTTCATTTCTTGGAATACATTACAAGTCAATAGGTCAGCAGGGTCTTAATGTGAGATTCTTGTCCCTGAGCATTTGTGCACAATCATCCAGATCCCCTTCCATCCCTGGTACTGCAGGTGTGTGAGTACAGGGAAAAGGCACAGCAGCTGCCTCTCCCACTTGGCATGATTGCCTAGGAGGGACTTGTACAAAAGGGGAGAATTGATTTCTGTGTTGGTTCCATGAGAGAAATGAAACTTCCTGCAATTCCTCTGTGTGCGTCTCCCTCACCCCCGCTCCCCTTCCAAATAACTTTTGGACCTTTTGGTGAGTTCTGGCACTGTTGGATTGGGAGGTTGCACTGCAGGGAGTTAATTGGGATGAGCACTTGGTGAGAGGGGAGATGTCCATGAACATCCCAGTAAGAGGAGTCTGGCTCGGCACCAGAGGATTCATTTGGAAAAGGGACGAGAATGCTCCAGGTAGATGAAAAGTCATCAGAGATCAAACCAAACCCAACCCCCCCAAAATTATGGGAAAAACTAGCAACATTGTGCTGTGCATAGAACTTTTTGGGCTTCTTTCTCCTAAAGCTTTAAGGAATGGGGTTTCTTTAGCCTGTTCCCCTTTGCTGTTCCTTTGCTTGCTGACGCTGCTCTTGCAGCCTGAGTGGCACTTGTGAGTCTCTGCAGATTCCTTCTTTCTTAACAAAGAGCTAAGCATGCTTAAAATTTATCTTTCTGCATGCAGGATTTCCATATTATACATCACACAGTTGTATTTAGTCTGAAAAACTATTTAAGAACTTCTGAATTTTTTTGAACGTAAATAGGAAGCTCTCCTTTTTTGACATGTTTGTGTTTGCACTGGTATCTGTGTCTAAGTTGAGGTCTCAACCATGGTTGTATTGTATTATATTATATTGTATTTTACTATAGAGAGATGTTTGCAGCATTTCTACAGGATCTACTGAATTATTTTTATCTCAACTATGTAAGTGGCTTGATTTACCTCTGAGCTGAGAGGGGCAGCTGGGAACCTCTATTTGTATATCTCAGCCCATCTTTAATCATTTTGTAAATGGTTCTCCTTACATTGCATTATTCCAGGTTGAAATGTTTTTGGAACATTCTTTGCTGGTTAATTGGGAAGCTGTTTTTTATGGCTTCCAGGTGATTTGCACTCATGGGCATTCAGGGTGGTTTTCTGGCTTCATTTAAGCTGTTGATTTAGAAGTGGGTTTTTATTTTGCAATTGATGTGAGTTTTTCTTTCCACTTAATTCTTGAGATCAGCTAGATTTCATAGAAAAGGAAAGATAAACTGTCTCTGTATCCTGAGCCTACTCACAGAATATGCAGTCCAGAAGTAACACACTGTACAGACTGATGGAGCAAGCACTAGGAAAACTTTCCTTTCCTACACATGTGATAGTTCTCAGAAATCCACCTTTCATTTCTGCTATGCCAAGTGAAAAAGGGCTCTTTTCAGGATGGGATAGTTCAGAGTTTAAATAGTCTCTTTGTACTAAGAGCTCATGCACTGTTTTTAACTGTTTGTATTTTTGGTACTTTTCCTCCTTTGAAGTGATAGGGAAAGTGGGGCAATCTGCAGCTTACAAGAAAAATCAGGAGGCTGAAGTGATGTGCCCTGGGACTTACTCTTTGTTGTCTTTGCAGCCATGATCCCAACAGTCCCTGTGCTCCTGCTCAGCTGCAGGGCAACATCCCAAGGTGGCAAACCCACTCTGATCCTTCTTCTGAGGCAGGATTTGGTTGTCTTTCATACTTAGCACAATTTTAAATGAATAAGATGAACTTTGTGCTATGTTAAGCTTAATTTTCAAGAAAAGGAAGAGAACTGTGAGAGGTGTCCCTGGTTTCCCTGTATTTCTTCCATAGAAGAGCTAGGACTGAAAGTAAGAGTAGGGCCAAGGAAGCTCAAAGGACAGAGGAAACTTAGCCTGAACAAAACCTTTCATTACAGAAGTGTCTGAATTTGGTGACAATTATATATTGCTTTTGACTAGCAAGCTGTATGAGAGAGCCAAGTTACTTTCTTATTTGCAAAGTCAGTGACTAAAAATGAAAGAGATAACATCTCAGACAATGTTGGGGAGTTTGTTTGTTTGTTGGCTTGTTTCACTGGCTTGAGGAAGAAATGAAAACTCCTTTGGTCACTAAAGGAAATCAAATAGCCAAGATATTCAAAGCTTTGATCGCAGTCTTGAATCTAAAAATATAATAAACTAAGTAGCACTGCAAACAAACATAAGTTGAGGCATCAATAACAGCAACTGATAACTAACTTTATGGCTGGGATCATTCAGCTAGAGTAAAATAGCTAAAATAGTTTAAAAGGAGTTTAAGAAAGCCATTTTGAAAAACTGACCAAAACTCTTGCTTTTCTGGGCACTACCTTCTGCTTGCTCCTTTGTTGCTGCTCTCATGAAGAAGTTAGATGAGTTGATGGCTGCAATGTGTGTTCTTCAATGATAAGCCTAATTCTTAGTTACACAGCTGCATCTGGAAGGGTCAACAGAGGACAAAGGTCATGGCTCCAATAATGATACTTCCTCACATGTTAAAAAGCTCTTTAACAATTCTTTAACAGTTTTCATTTTAGAAGCTAATAGAATAATCACCCTCAGCCGTTTAATGCCATCAGTCTAAAAGTATTTTCTTTGAACTGCTGGCCACTGCTTTGTTTGTATTTTTACCTATTATTCTGGGAGAGGAGGAAGGGGGTGTAAGGGGAAACCAGGAATTGCTGCATGAGTGCTGACCTGTCCCAGGTATCTCAGGTATCAAACAAACATCTCTTGGGAATGTTGGAGGTGTGGCTGCAGCTCTCCTAGAACAAGGGACAGGCTCTGGGACAAACGAGTGAGGTTTGGGTGTATAACATTAAAACTTCATGTTCTGAGTATAGAAAAACCTCTTGAGAAGTCCTGCCCTGTTCTCAGTTCTGTGAACATCTTAACCAGATAATGCATGAAGAGATAGTCTTCATTTCAAGCAGATTTTTCCACAGCCAGTTCCCCACAAAAGCAGTGGGAGCTTGTGTTGGCACAGGAGATGCAGCAGTGGGCAGCAGATGTTAGCTGGGAGGTGGGAAAGCTTCTTTCCATGGTGGCCACTTTGGTGTTCAAAGCGTTTGAGAAAGCCACAGACTCAGGAACTGCTGATATGCAGGTTCCAGAGCTGTGTGGTAACTTTCCTTACAGCCACATCATGGTATTTACCTAAAGGGCTTCGTTCCCTCTGTTACCAACAATATTAAAAAGGAGTTCTTTGTAAGAAGCTTGGCTTCCCTTCACTTTCCAACCACACATACAACTCAGAACACTGCTTGTAACAGTCTTTTAAGATTTAGTACTTTACCTTGTTGTTAGCAATGTGACTTGGTGACCCTGGACTATAAAGCCTAAAGGTGCTTTGTCAGTGTTTTCTGAAGGGTAGGGATCTCATCCTGAGTTGGCTTTACAGTACAAACACAAAGATTGTTCATGATTTCTGCTCTCTGATAATGACTTCATCTTGTGAAGAGACTCCACTGTGACAAGCTCAGCCCTCTATGTTAGTGAAGTAGTTAAAATGCAGAGCTGTTCAGAGTATTATTTCAATGTCTTTTGCAACCTTAGAGGCGAGTGACCTTGCTGCCCTGGCTAAATTCCAGTTTACATCATTACAATCTACTACTTAACTCCTCAAGGAAATGCTGTGCAGAGGCCAAAGCTAAACCTGCACAGTTCAGTCTGAACTGGGATATGCACAGAAAACAGTGCCCTGCAGGGATTCTGCACTGGGAGAGGTGTTTGCTGTGAAGCACTGGGTGTTAGCTGACATTTAAATTGCTGCCTTTGCTTCTGCCATCACCAGAAAGACTCAGATACTAAAGGTAATCAGCAAGGAGTACCTGCCAGAACAGAGAAAGAACAGAACAGGCTTTAGGACTATCCAGAAATGTATTAAATGACCCTGACAAGTTTTGCCCTTGAAATTACAAATTAGTCAGAACAATATTTGACCTGTGAGCAATTAGCCCAAAAGGAGGGCTGAAGGACAGTTCTGGTGTTGCTAAGGCCTAGGGAAAAGCAAAAATAAAAGTTAAAAGGGATGATATTTTATTTAAAGGAAACAGAGTAGCATGCTTTCATTTTTTTGTAAAGATCTTTATCAAAGCATGCCACAGAAATTTTGCAGGAAAGGAAGATTGCTTTTGTGAGGAAAAACTGTGCCTGTCAGGATAGGTAAGCACTGAACAGATTCCATACCACAGAGTGGCTTTTATCAGAGGTTTGCAAAATTAGACAAATATCTGTCAAGAATAAATATACCTCAGCTCCTCTGCTTTGGCAAAAGGTCTGTTCAGGTTTCTCTGAGTTATTGGAGGGTGTTGTTTTCCTCTGTCCTATTCTCTGCTGGTTCTAATTCTGGCTGTTAGCACGTGCTTTAGAAGGCTCACTGCAGGCTGGGATTTGGCAGATTGAGGTATCTGAAAGAGCCTCCCCAAGGCCAGACACACAAAAACGATTGTTAGGCTGAAATACAAAGATCCAGGTGATCCTAAAACACGAGGCACAACTTGCAGGGTTTATTTTCCCCTGTTCTTGAACTCAAAAATCCATAACAACTGCTGTTTAGTAATACCAGCCCTTTTCTCATAGCTCTCCTGCCAAGTCTGCCCACCAAGGACAGGGCACGTGTTGGAGCTGCTGTTAACTAGTAACTGGTGAGGGCCTCACCAAATACCAGTGAAGAGCAGTGATTTTGGGTCTCTGGAACTACACCTGACTAGAACAAATGGGCTAAAATTATTGGTTGCCTCTTCTGCATTTAGAGCAGCTCCTGAGCAGTCTCAGGGGAACAGCCCCTCAGTCAAAGCCCAGTGCCATGATGTACTCCATAAGGCCTTGCCAGTATATTTATTTTTTGAAATGCTTGCCATAGCTGCTGGAATTTCAGGCCCTTGTGTTTATCCAGCCACTTGTCTGAGTGGAAAACTTGGGAAGTAAACAAGTCCCCTTCCTGGCACCTGCCACCCTTGTGTGGTCTGTCCCTCAGCCTCAATAAAGCTGTCACTGCTTCTGTGAGAATTGCTGTCCTGCTGGGATGCACAGGGCACCCACAAGTATTGAACACTGACCTCTACACATTATTTTCTTACCTGGAATATTCATCATGCAACTGGAATAATGAGATTAAGGTCAACCTTCTCTCCGTGGTCTTTTTTGTCAAATCTTTCTATTAAAGAATAATAAAATCTTTGTAAAATAGCCTTTAGAAGGAAGAAGCAGAAGCAAAAAAATCAAATTAAGATTTAACTTACGGCATCACAGTAAGTATGGGGACTGTTCCTGGCTACTGAGATGCACAAGATTTAAAAAAAAAACCAAAAAACAAAGTAAAAAAATGAACAGCAGAGAATTGTTTTAAAACTAAAGCATTCCAAAGCAGCCACAGATAAATCAGTAGCAGCCATCCCTCTGTATTCTTCACTGTTGTAGTTGCAGTATCAGCCAGAAGAAATTTTTTAAAAGGTTGGCCAAGAATGTGCCTACTAACTATAGTAAAACTGTAACCAGAAATGTATTTCCTCCTTGAGCAGAAAAAACACACACAGAGAGCTGCAAAGTGAGGGCCCTCTTTGTTATCCCAGTATGTTCAGGCTGCTGTGCAAAGTAAAACAAAGTCAGTGAAGACAAAAGATTTAAGTCTAAAAGCTGTCTCTTGATGGAGATTTGTAACACAATGCACTACCTGCCTACACACAGAACTAAACTGCATCTTCAGATGCTGACTGGCACGTGAATTGTCTCTTGCTCATACTGGCTTGGCTTCCAGGAAAGCACCTGACTTTCACAAGAACATGTAAATTTAAAAAACCCCACGTGAACAGATATTAAATTTTCCTCCTTTAAAGTCACACTTAAATGTTGCTGACACAGTAACACAACACCAGGCTTTGATGCAGTGCTTTTGCAACAACCTGTGTACTGATCTGTGCTCAGCTCACACTCGTTTTTCACAGAGCTGAAGTCTCATGTTATTTAAGAAAAAATACAAAAATCTTTCAGTGTGTCTTTCCTAGTACAGTGCATATTTTGAAAGGGGGAAAATCTCTTTACTTATCTTTCTATTTTCCTGTATTTTCTATTTCCTTAAATTTCTGTTTTCAAAACTTATAAATTGTCAGTTACAGTCTTAACACATTTTCCCAATTTGTTCTGTTGAAACTTTTCATTTAGGGAAAAATCCACTGGGTCCAAGGTTCTGAAAAGGCTGTATCAGTTTCAGCTCTGCAGATAAGAGGGACGGAAATAAAAATTGCTTAACATTTGGGGAGGTGTGATTTTTTTGCTTCAGCCACACATAGACCATGAGGTTATCCAAAAAGCTGTGATACAAAGGGAGAAAAATGCAAAAAGCAGAAAACTAGCCAGAGTTGTGATAGGGTGTGTTTTCCTTCTCTCCCTGTAAGTTTGTGATAGAAATAAAATAGACATGCACTTACAGGTAAACTAACTTTGAAAAAGTTTTACAGGTTTTAAAATGTTATTTTTCTGCAAGGCCTAAACAAGAAAGCAAAATGCCTAAACATTAAAACTTTTTCTTAAAATTCTCAGTAATACTAGTCCTAGGTAAGTAATCTCTGATAGAAGAAAATGTGCCTCACAGTCATAAGTAATGGTAAGTCTGAAAAGATGGGGTACCTGGCTTTTTTGTGTAAGATGTAGGAGCCCCTTGCTGGCATGGGACTAAGTTAACCCTGGCTGGTTTAGTCTGAAACTGGATCAATGAACTACTTTTCACATTAATGTCTGATTAGAAGGAAATATAAAGAGTGCAAGGGACTATCATGACTCAATTCAAGCTGCATGGCACACATTCCAAGGCTCTTTACAGAAACCAATGAAGTATCTTCATATCCCCACATTCATGTTCTGACATCCATGATAGTGAACTTCAAGAAAAGGTAAATTTTCTGTGATAATGAGCTTTAAACTAATTTTGGGCTTTTTTTTTTTTTCCCCACTTGCTAAAGCCAGCACTCAGACCCCAGTGGTAGAGCTTGTTTTTAACAGCTCTGTTTTCAGTGTCCCTGTCTCTATGGCAGTGTTTCCATTTCTCAGGGTTTAAGACTCACCCTCACCATGGCAGGCCCAACATCCCAAGTCCCTCACTGCTAAATGTACAAGTGACTGTTGTGCCACATCCTGGGCACCATGACCCCCACTCCTGCCTGCCTGCAGCCTGGGACCCCTTACCCCTGCAGCAGCACCAGGGGAGCCAACACTGCTGCTGTGTTCAAGTGGGAGAGGGAAACCTGCCAGAAAATAATTCTGAGGTGCTCTCCTTCATGCCTAAGGATGAATTTTGGTATTTCTGTACATGGGTGGAAGGGATAGATTTTGTCTGTTGTAGGATACATTCCCCCCCAAAAAGAGGTGTTGCCACTCACTGCCTTCCACTATATGGTGTTAACACAGGAGAGGAAGCCAAGGGTCCTCCAAAGGCAGAGTGGGGAGAACTCAGGTTCCACTGGGTGTTGGATTGTTCTTGTTCCAGCATTTTTGAGCTGAATAGTTTCACCATAATCTTGTTTCTTCAGAGCTGTTAGTGACCTGTGCCATTTGCATCTGGTTGCCTTCATACTGCAGCACCACAGGAGATGGTATTCACTCTTAGGCCCTCAAATTCACCACTCCAACCCAATTCCACACCCTGCTATGCATACTGAAGTGACATTAAGGAATTCCAGATGGTGCATTAAAGGCTGTTGCATAACTGGTGCATCTCCTACACGATGATGTCTTGATACTTGGAAAGGTTTCATAGTGCTCTGATACACTGAGTGCCCTCCACCTAAGAATCTCCATACTCTGTGAACTCCACAAAAGATTAATACCTGTATTCTCTAACCAGGCACATTAAACCACTTCTCATCTGTCTCAACATCTGGAGAGGAGACTTGTTACTTACCTGTATCAAGCACCAAGAATCCCCTGATTTCCCCTGCCACACCTTGAGCTAAGTTCTGTCACCAACTGAAGGCACTTGCCTGCTGCTGCTTTGGCAGTAACCCAGCCTCAGTGGGGAAGGTTTTCACCAGCTGAGCTGTCACTTTGCTAACTGACCACAAGTCAGAGAATGAACTCAGTTTTGCTATTAGCCTTTTAGATACACTTGCAGAGGAGTGGGGAGAACCCCCAAACCAGGTTAAGCATTTTCTAAGGTCAGAAAATCAGTAATAAACTAAGAGGAGAATCAGCTTTTCAAAACTTTAATCCCTCCCCTAGTTCCACATTCCTTTGGAAAGAGAAGCTGCTAAAATTTTTGGCCAGAGGACCTGAAAAGTTTTTTAAAGAATATTTAATCCACAAAGCTTCAACTCGCAGTATAAAAAAAAAGGAAGATGTCTGTTTAGAAGGCTGATATCCAACTGTAGTCCATTTTCCTTATTTTTCGTAGCTCTTTTTCCTGGGATTTAGACAGTTTACATGTCATCTCCCCTAATAATTCCATATGGCTTGTATCTTCTTGTTCCATTGCTGTGACATCTTCCTCATCTGAATCATCCTCTGCTTTTTCACTTTCCATTTCTACTTCATCAGCAACTTCTTCAGCACTGGAAGATGGTTGGAAACAACACAATTAATAGGTACTCTCACATACTACAGCAGCAGAGGGGAGAAGTCATGCAAACAACTAAGTAAACAAGATTTTTATCTTTTTTTTTATTATTTCAGTCTGCCTTAAAACTACTATACTTCTCTTGCCATCTCAGTTTTGAGCCATTTTTCAAATAGCTCCCCTCTAAGTAAACTTAAAGCAGTTTTCTTTCTTGAAATATAGGACATAACTGCAGAGCAGGCAGGTCAGCATTACAACAAATGTTACATCACAGTCCTACAGGATCAGAAACAGTGGATATACTGGTAGATGAGACAGTATTCAAGAAGGCCATTCTTCTCCTCCAAATCTGGAAAAGGGCACTTGGTCTTTAAAACTGCTACAATACCTAGAGTGCTACTAGGAAAGAAAAGATATTCTTTGGTTGGTTGTTTTTGTTTTTTTTTTTTTTTCTCTAAAAATAGAGAGGTGTTTAAAATAGCTGTTCCCTTCTGATTTCAAAAGTTTTAAGCCTGTGCTGAAGTAAAAAGCACAACTCCAACGAATTATATGAAACTGCTATAATTAAAAATTGCTTTAATTAATAGTATTCATTCAAGTGCCTGTTGTATAAATATTCCAGATCTATTAAGAGTGAACTGCATGGCAAAACACTACTGGTCTTCTAAAAATCATCTGTTCTAACACCAACTATTCATCAGTCACAAAATGTAAATGGAGAAGCACACAGAAATACAGTGCCAAGGAAAACAGAAGCATTCAGTGTTAATAATATATACACTAGACAGTAATACATTGTGGCCAGTCTTCAAGGGCCCAATGCTGCAGCCCTTCCATGCACCTTTAAATGTACAGCCATACTAATCACCACTGCCAAAGTACAAGCTCTGCAAGTGCAAATATTTACACAGGTCACTGAACTCTCACATTCTTCAGGACTGAAACCAGATGCAAGTTTCCATGTATTAGATTTTTGCCAGTGTTTTGTGGATGTTTTGTTGTGCCATGCAGTCAGAGATCTTGCAGCAGTGGCCAGCACAATGTGACAGAACTCAGGAGCTGTCTTTGTTTCTGGGTGAGCTCTGGCCTTTATGGCAAATCCACAAGAGCTGATTCCAAGGACAGGTTTTCATCCCTGGCCTGGCAGAGTTTAATGGAACACTTTGAAGAACAGATGGCACAAAAATGCAATCCTTTACTGGATTCAGTAATAATACTGAACTGGCTTCAGTGTGACATGATATTAATCCTAATACAAGACCATTGTCATAATCCCTGTGCCTGCATTCCTTTTTTAGCAGCATACATTGATTCCAAAGGAGAAAGCTACAATTTTAAGTACCTCTCAAACTATTCTATTAAATTGGAATTAATGCACTGTAAGCCAAACTTAGATGTGCTTACACTATACACTTGTATTTTGTAGCTTAATTAGAAATTACATTTGAGTTCTAAACAAGTTCTTAAGATCAAACTTCTAACTTCCTGGTGTATCTAGAAACTGAAAAATTATGCAGCAAGTCATAGTAATTTCAAATAAAGTTGAGAATCTAATATTTAACCAAAAATAGCACTAAAAAGCCATTAAATCCCTGGAATAAAGTAACAGAGACTATTTGAGTGTAAAAGGCAGTGTTCTGCATGTTATGCAAAACCCAGCAAAAATAACAGTAACAAAAGAGCCAAAACAGTAAACAGCCAGACCATTACCACACTGAAGTATTGAATAAAGAGTGTTGGAAAATTGCTTTGAACAAAGATGTACATGATTTAAAATAACTGTGATAACTAAGGAGAGTTCTTGAACTTTTCTTACCTTTTGTTCTCTTTGGAGATGAGCAATGAGTTAATAAATATAGTGCAGAGGAAGGAAGCAGATGGCAAAACGTGTGCTGGAGTGTGCAAAAGCTGCAAAGAGAAAACAGAAGCTTTATGAAAGATTTTGTTTGTTGTGGTTTTGCTTGTTCATTGACTGTAATTCCTCCTACCTCTTTGACAGCAGGTGAAGCTTGCTCCTGCTTACTGTGAACAAGTGGTTTTCCAAGGTCTGTATCCTCCTGTGCTTGCTGACGTCTGTGCTTTCCCAACAGCACACTAAATGGTGTCACAGGAAGACTTTCTTCTACTGCCAGCTTGAAAAAATGGAAGTACAATTTTAGTGTCACCAAAATAAGTTGTATCTCCTTTTAAGTTACTGAAATTCAGAATAAACCCAGGTGAGAGAAGTCTACACTCAAATTTAACTCAACTGAGCTATGTGGCTCTTTGTACTCATTCTCTCTCAGGTGTCTGCAGAGAATCCTGTACAGAGGGTTGCAAAACTCTCCAGAATCTGGAGCCAAGAACACTGGATTTTACTTTGCTAATCTACCTATTAACTTCCAAGTATGGAAGGTGGTGCATGTGCCACAAAACCACAGGATGGATTTTTCTGCTTCCACTAAAGGATCATTTATGCTCCAGCATCATCTGCAGAGAGATTCAATTATGTAACAGGAAGCAAAACATGGCACCTTGACTTTGGGCATTTTCCTACATCAATATACATTAATCTGAACACCAGATTATTTCCCCACCCTCCAAAGAAACTGATTCCTTATGCCCACATTCCCACAGCATTTTGTATTAGAAAGATACTAACTTCTACTTTGATCTCTTCTATCTAACAACCAAATCAATCAAATGCTCCTGTTTCAGTGAGTATGAAACACTTCTTCAACATGAATATAAAAAAAAAAAATCCAATTTCCCAGGCTACTTCTCCACAGAAATACATACTGGAATGCAATTCTGGAACTTCTTCTCACTGATAAGACACAATTGACTGACAACTCATCCCCATCAGAAAGCTCAGTTCAGATCACACTCAAGGTTCCAAGTGTTACAGAAACCAAGATAAGGAAAGAACTTACTCAGAAATTTTGCTTCATTTGTGTAACCTAAATCTTGTAGAAAAGCATTCTTCCCCCACCAGGAAATGAAGAGTAGCTAACTGATACTATTAAAAAAATATTTACAAACAGCACTTCTTGTCAAAAAATAAGCAAATCCAGATTACTGTCCCTTTTAGCTAAGTGCCCATGACTCCAGGTAGGGATCTTGTGTGCATTTTCACAACAAAAGGGAATTTCAGTATGACAAAAAGACCACCATCAAAATTTTGAGCTGCTCATATGAGTCAGAATTTTTATGAGAGGTACCTGTTTGCTTGATGGTGTGAGCCTTTCTTCCAGAGACTTTGTGCTGAGTGTCATTAGCTCCTAAAATACAGAAGGATGTAGCACAGTTATCATATGTGAAACTGGTATCTGTATTTCCATATCTCGCCTGCAGGAGCTTCCAACTGGCCCAAAAGCTTTTCTCAGTCAAGTGGAAGAGGCAAAACCATCTCTTCCTCTTTATTTTGTAAAGAAACTGAAGAGAAGCAAGAATGGACCGAGAGGTTCTATAGACTTTTTGGGAAAACAAACAAAAAGCCCCACAGTCCCACCCAGAAATTACTGGGAAACTGAGTATCACATGGAACATTTGAATAATCAGCAATAATTCATACAGCTTCTAGGTGCTGAAGGTTAACAGCATAGGCAATGTTCCCAAGTTATCTAGTGTCTTGTAACAATGAGGCAGCATCAACTACTCGAGGTAGAAAATCACTAAATAAAGCAGTTGAAAGCTTCCAACAAAGCACAGCTTACAATGACTTGAAATCAACGAAGAAACTCCTCAGCTAACAAGCAGAACTCTGAATTCGTATCAATCCATTTTAAAGAAAACAGTTTTTCCCCAGAAACCACCTACCAATTACTATTCCTTACTTGTGTATCCGTTAGAAAAAACGGCTGGGATTTTCTTAGCCAAAGGTGTTTTTCTGAGCTTATGATTTCAGGTTCATCTCTTGGAACAAAGGCAGCAAGCAGGATCTTTTCTTTACAAAGATTTCTCTGGATGTAGATTGGCCTTGGCTCATTTGGTTTAAACACAAACACTGCAAAACAGAGAATATCTTCTCTTTAAATCAGGAAATTCTTGGGCCAGTTGTCAAAGCCCTGAACATCACAGCCAGGAAGGCAGGACAGGATTGTCTCCAAGCACCACTCTACAGGAACATAACTGGATAACTTCACTCAGTAATAGAAGGGAACTTTCACAGTACTGCAGTCCAGATTAACTCCTTCGAAATTAACCTTTCTGTAGGAAGAATTTTAATGCCAATTCTGTAGGAACTCTAAAATGTAGCTGCACAGTTCTGCATTTACAACAGAGGGTCAAGAATCTTTGAGACCCTCACCCAGAAAGTGGGGTTGATCTTGAGCTGTATTCTGTAGCAGAAACTATATGCTGGAGGAAAAGATAACACACTGTTTTGAATGCTGCTGTCAGATGTGGCTCAGTTTCCACAGGTGCAAGCACACACTGAAGTCCCTCTCTCAGCTTTCATGGTCTGAATTCTAAGGAAACCTTTTCTAGAAATTGTGCTTCCCCAGTTTTAAATTGTGCTGATTATGACTTGTCAAAGAAGGCTTTGTACTTACAGCTGGACTCTTTGGAGAGCCATGAGACTGCAGCAATGTGTTCAGAAAGGGGATCAGGCTGCAGAACAACAACGTTGAGGTGGGCACTCCACTCCACTGAAAAGCAAGGACAGCAAGAGCCAGAGGTGAAAAGGAGCCAAACAAAAGGTTAAACAAACAACACACAGGGCCTTAGCTGCTGGAAGAGGCAGCTTCACTCATTCCCTGGTGAACAAAAACACACAAATGCTACCAATTCCTACACAAGTGTAAGAAATACCTATTACTGAGTTACTGTTCACCTAACTTAAAATTTATTCTGCACACACACACAAAGCACATGCACATGGACAGTATGAAAATCATCCCATTTCCAGAAGGCATTTTGTAGTGTGTAAATCTGGAATTGAGCTAGAATTATTTCAAGGTTTCACAGTAATTTCAAGTAATAAATTAGCACACATCCAAGCTGATCTTACAAGCACAAGTGAGCAGGTTCCAGCAACACAGAAAGCCGTAATCAGTGGCACCAACAAGGTACTTGGAACATGTTAGTCTCCCAAAGCAGATGTTCCTACAGAAGTAAAAAGTCAAAATAAGTTAGTCACCTTCAGAGTTCATCTTTGTTTTTCTATGTAGCAATTACTCAAGTCACAAAAACCATTCAGTTATGATTTAGTTGCAGTATCTAAATCCGAAGTTTGCTTTTTGCATTCACCTCTAGTGGCATGAAACTCCACACACAACTATCAGATATGTCTGATGATATGAAGTGTGTAAATATGTAAGGATTACATGTTTCAGCAGCATCCCAATGCAAAAAAAGGAGGGATTTTAAACAAATAAATTCCAAACCCATACATAATTGTAAGTGTTCACACTGGGACTGGAAAATAGCTTCTATATTTAAAGAAGCCCCACTATTATTAAGGAATTAGAATGAGAGAGCTAGTTAGAAAAGGTTATTATAAATTGCTCCAGTTGAAGAAAGCATGTGATTTAAATTCTCAGTCTCTTGTTTGAGAATAACAGAGCAGCCTTGTGACTTCTAATGATAAAAGGTTTTCAAAAAAGCTAGTAAGGGACAGAATTTGTATATTAAAGCACAGCCCTTGGAAGTTATTCAATACAGTAATTCATTATATTCCTAGAGGAATTCATTTCCTTTCAATTTAACAAAAGTAAAGGTTGTAAGAGGAGGCAGCTGGCCTGGGAAAAGCTTGCCACTGCACCAAGCTGGTGGCTCACATGCCTCCCACAATTTTCCTGCATACCAGTTTCAGAATAACATTTCTTAATTTCTAATCTTAAGAGGACCAATATAAAACAGACTTCATCACACAGAAGAAAAGCTTAGAAACATACACACAGCACATGGAAGGGAGAAAGCTCTGTATGCTGCCATGATTCCTTGTGTCAAGAGTCTGTAAAATATTGTGACCACACAATGTTGATGTCTTTTATCATGACAGCATACAATAGAGCATTGCTGGGATAGTCTGCCAGGAAAACATGGATTTTCAAACAGAGGTTAGAGAGGATCAAGATATGTATTTCACAATTCAGATAAAGTCATCCTGCCTTTATGGTTTATTGATAACATTTCTATTTGCATGTATGCACACATGAATAAAGAACCAATTTCTTGCATTTACAGTTTTCCAGGACTTTGATTCACTCCTGGATTAATGGGGAAAAAGAGAAGGGCTATCAACACAACTTGTGTGCTCCATGATACAGATTTAAGGATGGCAGGTACATGAGACATGAACAAGTAGGAAGGAACTGCCACACTTGATCTTATTTTAACAGTCTTTTAACCAACCACCTAAAAGCCATTTTAGTCTTTTCTATATATGAATTTAAGACTGATAAATTCAATGTTTATGTGTGTATGTTTATGAGCATATACAATGCCTTCAACTGCTATGAATTCATTCTTTCTTTTCTGAGAGTTCAAGTGAGACATAAAAGAGCAGATGAAAAATGTACCTTATATTTCCAGGTGGATGGCAAAATGTACACTTAAGATCCCAAGTCAGTGAATCCCATACAGTGACAGTTTCTTCAAAGCTAACAGCAAGCAAAGAGCCATCTTCTGAGAAGCAGCAGTTTGTAGCTTGGTAGTTGTGGTAGCTGCCTACAAAGTCACAGCTCCAGCTCACACTCTGCTGTGCTGCATTGAATGAACAAGCCAGTTAATTCAAGTGTATACATGAAAAAAGAAGGATTTCAATTGTTATTGCAAAATAGGCTCCAGAGCAAGGCAGCTTTTTTTCACAATTTTTGAAGAGTACAGAGAATCTGCCCTGTTCTAATATGAGAAACAGCTGCTAGGGTTTTCATTTGTCCTCAGTTTTGCATTTGAACAGTGAACCTTGAGACTGACATGGTACAATACTCATGCTTTGTTTGCCAACTCCATTAACTGTACTCTCAAAGAGGCAGAGGTTAGGTAAAATGATACTCAAGTAGATTCAATGCTTATGGTTCTGAAAAATTTTTCTAACTATAGCAAGAGCATTACTGAAAATCTGAACACAGCTTGCATTTGAGTCCAACAAAGGTCATGGTTCATTTACAGAAGATGTGAGGATCACCAAGTGACCCACTGGCATGCTTCCTTGTGTTGGTTCTCCTGCCACTGCATTCTGTTGAGACACCTTTCCCACTGCTGATAGTTACCAGGAGATAAACCAGAGCAAAGTGATGTACTTACCACATTACCATACATTTCCCACTGTAAAATAATCCCTACAGCATGCTTTTGAAACATTTGAGTGGAATGAGGAAAAAAAGGGAAATCACCCTATGCTAAGATACCCTTTATATAATGGCTACAAGTTGATGATTAAAAGACCTACCCATAAAAAAAAAAAAAAAAGCCAGAACTGACTGAGTACTTCCAGTTGCATGGCACCATCTAGGGGCCCAGCAAGAGACCTGCTACAATTAACACACAGCAGAGTGAATTCAACTGAGGAGCTCTTTGGTAAACTAAGATTTGGTGCAGAAAAGCTGCAGCATGTCAAGCCTTTCTACCTGAGCATTCCTCCTGTGCCCCACTGGGCAAATACACCACAGCAGTCCCCACTAATTGGTACTGTTACATATGCCATGAAACAGAGCCCTGTAGTCACTTACAACACAAACACCCTGATGAGGCCAGCCAGCAGATACAAAACTATTTTCTGACAGGAAAAGAAAAAATTAAGTTTCATCCCCCACTGACACTATACTCAAGATCAAAGTATCTGTTCATTAAGGTATAATCTAGTCTCAGGATGATTTATGAAAAAATAGCAAAACTAAACACTCTTTCAGATACCACTGAGGGGATTACTAAGAATAGAGCAAGTGACAAGGTTTTCTCTTTCTTCTCATCAGCAGCCACAGTTGAAGAGCAAAGAGCTTGGAAAGAGAAAGTTTGGCAAAGTTTGCTAAATGGGAATAAATGGAACCCCAGCAGCTCAAAAGTACTTTAGAAAATGTTCTCATCTGCCAATGAAAAGACATACATATTACTGAACTGCAAGCAGTTCAGCCAGACCACTATCACAGGAACATGAAATGACAAGACATCCAAGTGGCAGGAAAGTGCCACTTCACTTTAGTGCGCCTGACACTGTGACCACATTTAAGTAAAAGGACATTAATATGTTGGAAATCTTTTGTATTTCACGTCCAAAGGCACACAGAGCAATCAATACACATACATAGATGGTCTGTTGGAAAGAAGTGAACATCAACATGTCTTTCAAGAGGTGAAATTTGGTTATTAGAAGCATCTCAGAAATACCTAAATACACATTCTATGATGTTCAAGTATTTAATGGAAAGATGCTCAAAAAATGAACTCTGAAGAGGTGGATCTGTAGAACTACAAAAGTGCTATTACTTTACACAAAGTCAGCTCAGAGTAACTAATTTCTGTATCCTGCTCCTTTGAGCAGGAGTCTCAAATGAAAAGCCTACCCAGGAGATTGACAAAAATCAATTTTCTCAGCATGGAAAAATCATTATCACAAACAATTCTTCAAGCAAAGAACACAGGCAACCCTTCCCTTCTGCAGCAGCTTGCCAAGGTCTTTGCCTATTTCAGGAACCTCCATACCAAACTAATACTGTGGAACTATGGCAGAACTCCATCACAGGATGCTCAGGAGAACACAATACTTCATGCAGCAGCAGAAGCAGATCAATGCAGGGAACTAAGCCAATGAAAGTGGGATCTTAATTTCTTCAGCATGACTTCAAATGTCATTGTAGGTCCTTTCCAACTCAGGTAATTCTTATGGTTCTATGTTACAAGGCACAAATAAGAGTAAGCTGTATTTTGGCCATGCTTACCTTCTGGATCAGTGTCTTCTACCATCACCCAGACTTTAAACACACAGTCTCTGCCAGTTGTTACCAGTATGAGAGAGTCCTCTCCCAGTTCATCCATGTCACGAAAGCACATGTCTGTGATGTGATTGTCATGGGGTGTGTTCACTCTGGTGTTCAGCTTAAAGCTACAGGAAAAGCAAACAGAAACTTGCCATTCTATTTCATTTGGAACTTGGGGAAGACTTCAGTTCAAATTGATTCTGGAATGGGCAGGAAGAAGAGCAATCAAAGGATTTCTAACTAAGACAGCTAAATGGTATTGCACTAACAGATCACGTTTCCCTAATGGCTTCCATATAGAAGCCCAGCACCAAGAATCACCACTAGGGAAGCATCTCTCAAATAGTCAGCCTGAGCCCTGGGCAGGCCTTCCAGTACTTAGAAAACCAGTCATGTGGTTGATCTGTGGAGTAGCTTTCTTTTGCTTTGTTTCTTTACAAAAATAATTCGTAGTCAAAATGTAATTTTTCAAATAGGAAAATTAGGGAAAGGGTATTAACCAGATGCATATGTTAGCTAAAGACAAAGACCAACAATAATAATCTTCTGTACCTTCTGGAGAAGGACTAATCGATTAATGATGAATTACACAGAGGTGGGAAAACTGTATCAGCTGTAAAACCACTGTCAGGTCCATGGTTTTTAATACCAAGAAAATATGTGAATTTAAGTCCCATGGTTACAATAATGCCTGATTCCTGTAAGTAAAATAGATCCAGAGCAACTATTTCCTATGTATATTCAGTGCAACTCTGTGCTCTGCTGCAGATGCTGTAGTGTGCATGGTAACTTCCCAGATCTGGAAAACTCTGCCTTGACAAGGCAACGTCTGTGCAGGGATTGGTGTGACTGACAGCTGAAGGCCAGCTGCTATCACTACCTTTGTGTTTCTTCGTTGTAGAACCACAGCTTCAGCTGTAGCTCGGGGTCAGCCACCTCTTCACTCTCCTCCACCGTGGCCAGCCAGGTGCCCCGGGCGCTGAACGCGACCTTCACCAGGTCCGCCTGCTTCAGGCCCGCCTGGTGGATGTACTGGCGCTGCACGATGTCCAGCTGCAAAGCAAGGCCACAGGAGTGTTTCACAACTCAGGGACAGCTGTGAGAGACACCACTCGTGAAACCATGGAGGGAGGATGCTCTGAAGGCCCCAGTGAGACCTGACTGGGCTGTAGCACAAAGAAGTACACCAATGTGTGGGGAAAGCAGAATTAGGACATGTGCATTCCACAATGATGGTAAGCGTAGGAAAGAATGAAAAATAATTTGAAGGTGTTTTACCTAGAAATTTTTGACATTTAACAGGATAGCAGACTGTTTTAAAGTACTGTTTTCAGTATCAATATTTAGATTTGCTTAGCAAGTGAAGTCAGAGATAAAGACAAGAATATCTCAGCCTGGAATCCAGACTTGTGGGATAGCGGCAGGGTTTTTTTTCCCCCATCAGCCATACTAAGTCTTCAAATAAATTCTGATGCACAATTCTGAGTAAGTTAAAGTTTTGGCACAAGCCCATCTTACACTGAACAACTGTTGATCAGTCTGGGTGGAATAGAACTGCAAGTGGCCTGGCTCTCCATTCAGGACCAAAGCTTTGGTTCTAGGATCAACCACTAGGCCAGTCTTGACATCCTTACCTAGAAACAAAAATCAGGTGATAAATGACCAAAGCTGTCAAGTGACACATTCAGCCCTCTAAGTGGAAGATAAATTCTACTGCACTTACTTTTGATTAGCCCTTGAATACTTCTGGAAAACCTTAGGTTGCTGTTGATTATTGTAATTCCTGAAAGAGAAAGCAGACCAAGTCTTGCAACGTTACACATTTCGTGGTGGGAAAGGGATTGTAACCATCTGCACTGTAACTGTATCTTTTCCCAGTTTATGACACCAAGGTGGAAAACCAAGTTACAGCAGTCACCAGTCAAACTGACAGAACTGATCAAAGAGCAAATGAACAGCATCTGGTTTTTTTTTTTTCAGATCACTAATGAAATGTTATGTAGTTCTTAGTTAATTCATCCCAAATCAGCAAAATAAAACTCCTGCAGATTTGCATTTCATTGAAGTGATACTTGGCTGTGTTCTGGCTTACTGTTGTCTGTGTGCAGGGTGCAGCAGAGAGCGCCGTCAGAGGACATGGAGATGGACTCGATAGGAGACCCCAGACGAGGCAGGAAATCCTTCTGGCATGAAGATTCATTGTGCCACTGGACTAGAACAGATTCAACTCCGCCACTCAGCAACCTGGTTCCTTTTCCAGCAACAAAACACAGTTAAAAGGTTTTGCTCAAAAAGAAATAAAAATCAGCAGCCTGTCTCTTTAAAATGACAGACAGGAGTTTCTCAAAACTATTTTAACTGTCACAAGTAAACAATTATATCAAGCCTGGGCAATACACATAGACATGCTTCTCATTATCCCTGTTAAATTGCTAGAAAAACTTGGATTAAGTAACAGGAACTTGTGTCTATAGTGAAATTTAAGCAATGCTTTGGGAGTAGTAGATCCCATTGCTTTCTGAAGCAGCTGGATTTTTGTGTTAGGATATGGAGGAATTGTTCTCCTTCTGTGAGAAGTACTTTACAGTAAGGAGAAGAGGTCAGATCAAACAATTCAGATAGAAGTGTAGTACTTCTGACAGCAGGTTTGAGCTCAGACAAGACTGGCTTGTTTTAACTGAATGCAAGTAAAACTGGCAAGAACTAATCAGCATCATTAATAAAACAGAGAAGGAGGAAGAGTGGTTAGGGAAAAGGGGTCAGAGAAGGGGTTAGATTTTTCTTTCTACCACAGTAGGCAGATATTTGACATTATCAACGCCAATCAAAACGCATGTAAAAAAAATAACAACGCCTTTCGTTTTTGTTTCAGATCCTTCCTGGAGATACTTAAAATTCTGGAAATTAACTTGTTAGTAAGTGGACAAACCTGGAGCTTCTATAGATTCTTCCTCATCTGCTGCAACATTTCAAATTTGAGAAGGTTTTGTTTGTTTGATTGAGATATTTTGGGTTTTTAGGTAGGTTTTTTTTTTTTTTGCTTTGTTTTGGTTTTTCTTTTACTCACCCTCCATAGAAAAAGCCAGATCCATGACAATATCATGATGCCAGTGCAGTGTGGAGTATGTGTACTCTTTCCTGTGGTGGAAATTCCTCCTGTGTGGAGAGGAACAAAACAATTCTTTACTTGCAACATCAACAATGGGGTAAACAAAAGGAAATATTGAACTGAATCAGTTCTATCATCCTGTCCTCTAACTTCTACACTAGTTATCCTACGCCCAAGTGATGCAGAAGGAGGGAAAGAACCACACTACAGGTTTTCAGAACCCTCCTGGTCCACACCTCACATCTTAGATGTATTGAGCAACTCAGCTCTGGAAGCAACTTAACCCTGAACCCAACTTAATCATGTATTCCACAGGTGTACTCTCCTTAGGACTCTGCTCAGAGGACTTTATGGGACACACAGTTAACCAAAATGCACATACCAGAGGCGAATCTTTCCATCAGCATGGCCAGTAGCAATGCAGTCCTCTGTAGGATGGCACATGACACAACTGAAGCGATTGTCTCCTCCTTTTGTCTTCACTGTACTTAAAGAAAACCTTCAAAAGTTAAGAAAGTAACTTTAATTGTAAGAATTAGGTTGGATTTTCTAAAACAAATCTATAAAAGAATCAGCTAGTGCACATAAAAAGTAATTCTGATTAGCAAAATTAAACGTTTTCAAGTTGTTGTGGTTACATGCACTCTCAAAAAATAGTGACAGACTTAATTTTCCTCTTGATTTCCTTAATTCTTCATCTTTAACTGAGCTGAAAAAGTTTTTGCTTCTGTCTTTCCCTCTTTTCTCCTGCTTCCCTCCTGCTGCCCGGGCCCTGCCCAAACGATGTCACTCATTTCAGGTCAGTATCACTCTAAGTATTTAACTAAAACAAAATACATTCTAGAGCTGCAAAGATAAGGTACCACTGCCATTGATCTCTTTGCTCTTCACTCCTACAGGAAGCTTCTTATAAAGTGACTAATCCCCTCTAGCAGAAAACCCAAAGATGAGATCATGTGTGTACACACCACGAGTTAAAAAACATTTAGGATAGATCAGACTGAATCAATACCTGACATTTTCCTTCTCATTCTTACCTGTTCAACAGTTTCCGTTTAAAAAAATAGACTTGGAGATTCACATCCTTCACTGATACCACATATGCACCCTGGTAAAGTAAAGCCATTTAGGACATACAGATTATGTTTTCACACAGAGAAAAATAAAGCACATTTCACTACAAAGTACTTTACACTGGAGACAACATATAAACTGATGTTAAGTGAATACTTTCCCATTATAAGTGTCAAAGTTTCTTGTTTGTTTTTGTAATATTAAAGAAAGCATAGTTCTTACACTGATTCATTTACTTTCAGATTTGTTTCAGTACTGCTGTGCTCTGTATAAAGGCATAAACAGCATAGAGTTCATTTAGAGGAAATAAACCCCCAACTAACCAACACCCCAGAGAAGAAAAAAAACCCAAAGGTGAACATACTTCTCTTCCAAATGCAATATGCTTCATTGATGCACCCACATCGTCCAGAACCACTGAGACCTCTTTGCCTTCCAGATCTTGGCCTGCTCCTTTTGTCAGCTTAACTGAGACCAGCTGGAATGTATCTGACCAAAGAAAAAAATCTGTCTGAAACCAACAGTACTTGGGTGAAGAACAAGGACCAGACAGTGGGTATCAGTGCAAGTAAGCAGAATCCAAGGGAAGCTGCATAGTATTTGCTCTGAAGTAGCAATGTATTATAGTAAACAGTAAGGCCAAGCTGTATTTATTGCAGACAAAATCCCATAATAAAATACCTAGGCATGCTGTGAATAGGACAAGTCTGCTTCTGGTAATACTGCCTAAGGTGGGAGAGTCATCTCCAGCACTCATACCCAACTTCAGTAGTGTAACCTGTACCTTGGTGAGCACTGCTCACAGATGAACTGCCTCTACGAGACCACATCCATGCAGTACATGCTTCAAAAGCAAAGACAAGCACTCTTCTAGACAAATATTGGAATGGCAGATGTCACAGAATGACAACTAAAGAGGCCCAAAATGCAGGACTACAGACATCTGCCACAGCATTTAAAAAATGTTTCACAATAAACATATTAAAGCCCATTCCTTAGGGCTCTTCTTCAGCACGCTGCTCACTGCTGGGACAGCAGCACAGACACAGAATGACTGAGATGACAAGGATGTCATCCTTGTACCCTACCTCGTTCACCCTTCTTTGGAATGACAACAAACACCGAGTCCTCAGCACTAGCAACTGTGTACAGTGCCAGAAGTTTGGATCCTACAGTGAAAGTCTGAAGAAAAAGAAGAGAAGGAAATCAACAATTACTACGTTTGTGTGTATGTCTTTAAAATAAGGAAATCGTGTCGCAAGGAAACGTTTATGTATTAATTAAAATTCTCAATTCTATGACAAATACATCTTAATTCTTTATTCTCTGTTAAAACAGCACTAATACAATATGAGACATCAGATTTATTGAAAAGCCTCTAGATACCTTATCCCTAATAAAAAGCAGAAGGCACACCCAGAGGTGGGTATTTAGCAGAAAATGTGAGCAAGAGTAAGAAGACCACACTTTCAAGCCATTGGATCAATTCCTATTGGTGTATCCCAAACTGCAGCACACTTCTCAGAGCTACACTGGACTCGAAATTGCAGCAGGTAGCAAAGTCAGTAGGTCAGTACATCTCCCATCTTCTTCCCCAAAAGGATCTGCATCATCATCATCATATGTTCTATTACTGCCATAATTAGATGAGGTTTAGGTTGTGTTAATACTAGAACAACCCATGTCAGACTGATTTGTGCCCATTTTTGACATGCTTTTAACAGGAATAACTCAACATACTTTAATAGGAATCCCATCCATGAAGTCCCAAAGCTTAATGGTGCCATCGAGAGAGGAAGAATAGAGCTGAAGAAAAAAAAACAAAACCAATTACAATTATATAAGTAATAGCAAAATGTTAAATCCAGATTCTACATTAAAGAACAACTGTGATTCAGGTAACTGAACCACAAAAACACAGGACAGAGATCAGCCTGTGCTGCCTTCAAATAAAGTGCAAGTACAACACTACTACTCTAGTTCAAAATGTACATGGTCACGAAGAGTGAATGCACAGATACCCACCATGTGAACATCTAATTCTGCCCAGCCAAAATGCAGATCAGTCCCTCTTGGTAAATAACTTGTTTAGAGACACCAAAAAAGCCCAAGCAAACTAGGAGCAGGGAAGGCAGCCTGGGGGAAAAGGGGGCCACTGGGCAAGTTAAAGGGATTTAGTCACATCTGCATCAGTACCAGCAAATACAGAAAGGCCAACACCAACCACAGCATTTCTGATTTTCTCACACACTTCTTTAACCCTTTTAATCAAAGAACCGAAATTTTTGCGGTATTTCCGTTCTGCTGTCATTCCATTCAAGAAGTGTAATCCACGTGATATTTCACGTTTGTGTCCGTAGGAAACTGACACAATTCCAGTCTCCTTGTCAGATTTCAGCCGAACACCGGCTCGACGATGCCCTAATCCCTCCCAGCCCCTTCCCGAACTCCAGCCAGCCCCGGGACAGCCCCCGCGGTGGCACTCAAGGGGCACCCCGGCACCCCCCGCCCCCTGCCCCGCGAACCTGCATGTGGTTGTGCGGGTTGAGCTGGATGCCGGTCACCAGCCCGGCGTGCCCGCCCATGAGCAGCACGGTCTCCTCGGTGCTCACGCTGTACACCCTCACGAAGTCCCCCGA
>VYXF01012145.1:448763-558266 GCA_013397295.1 Polioptila caerulea | reverse complement strand
TTTTTTTTTTTTTTTTTTTTTTTTTTGTGAAGCCGAATGTGTTTACCATGCTACTGCTATACTTTTCCTGCTTAACACACTTGTCTTTTTAATTTTCAAATTGTTTTCTTCAAAATTTCAAATTTTTCCCTAGTTTTTTGATCAGTATGAGACGTAAATAAACTGACATTCCCTAGCAATTTCCTCTGTCTCTGCAGAAAACTGTGCCCAGCACAGTCCACAGACTGGTGTATGGTGTGTCCTGCTGTTTTGCTGCCATTACAGGTGGTGTCTAGGGAGCTAATGCCCTTTAATTTCAGCAAGATTCTGCCACGTGCCCACTTCTATCAGTCAGACTGACATACTGCACAGGTATTTCCCATCTCAGGGATGAATAAATAAGATCATATTTGACATTTGTGGATAAATATTTGGCCTCCACTCTTCCCTGAGACTTGCAGCTGTCATAATTTAGGAGAACTCACGGTTACTAGCTGTGAAGGGCTGGACAGAGCTCCTGCCAGAGCCATGAAAATCTCTTTGGTCAGCCAGCAGACTGGCTGTTGAGCAATTTGAGACTCTCCCTTCTCCCAGAGACTGGATATTTTGTTACTGCAGTGCTTCCAGGCCCTCCTGCATGGAGCAGAGAAAGCCATTGGAAATGTTTGGTCTCTTACTTGATGGTAGAGGAGGAACTGCAGAACTTGGCTGGCAAGGCAGAGTTTGATAAGCACTCAGGCTGTCTGCAAAACAGATTGTTCGTAAGCCAGTTGAGGACTTCTGTGGAATCTGTGCCCTTCAGTAATTATCAGGGCTGAGGAGCAGGACCAAAGATTATAGTTTACAGGTTAAATAATCCTGTCCTAAAGGGTGTGCAAATAAAAAATATCCGATTTTGAAATATCCAAAATAATCTAGGCTGTCAAAGTAAAATAGCAAAGGTATCATCAACTGACTTATTTTGAATTTTATTTTTTGAATTTTCTTCCTCTGTTGAGCAATAAGGTCTGTAGACAAAAAAAAAAAAAAATTAATTCTGAGAGCTCCACAAGAGAGTGGCTGCCAAATACAACAAAGGTTTCCTGTGCAAATCTAGAGGGCCAGGCTGCAGACAGCGTTATGGCAATTGCTGGAATTTGCTTACTTCTGCATTTTGTTTGACTGGGTATCTTTCAGGCCCACAGGGGTAAGCAGTTTTAACTTTGTGAATTACGAGTTTTCAATTTAGTTGGAAAAAAAATGCAAATAGTGAAAGAGAAAACCATATTAAATGGTTTGAGTGAAATGTCATGTGGTTTACTTTTACTTGTATGCTGCCATTTATTACTAAGAGCCCACAAGCACAAGAACTCTAAACTGTTGTATTTATAAACTATTTCCATGGGCAGTGCTGCAGGTTCTTCCTGTGTTGTGTTACTTGAAGCCAGCTGAATGTTAACTGATGAAAGGTAATTTCTGAGTGTCGCTCTTCCGTGGTGGTGTAACGAGAAGTGTTTTTCTCCCCACCAGCAGACCTTCCCACCTGCTCTGGTGGGCAGGTGTCTGTCAGCTCGGTTGTGTCATTTGCCTTGTTATTCTCTTCCCTAGGTACGTGTGTTGATGTTGTAAGAAAGATTTCTCACCCGCTTATCCCCCATGTTGTGGGTGTAAGTCTCATGGGTTTGTGCAGGAATGTGGCTGAGATATAGATGTGTGGAAGAAATGGAAGTGTTAGACAAAGTAAAATGGAATAGATATGATAGTTATGTGACAAACCCTTCTGCTTGACATGGACTCATCAACAAAAATGTTTTTCTCTGCAACATAATTTCTGCACCTCAATTGTAAGCTAGGCTATTTGCTGCTTGGGAAATCCAAGGGAAAGAAATATTTTATACTTGCTTTGTCACACTTGAGATTAAAAAGCCTTTCAGTACAGACCCTCCTGTGACACAGGAGGCCCTGATGTCATCTGAACACAGTCACCTGAAAGTAAATTGGAATAATCTTGAAACAAAAGCACTGAAGTTTTAATTTCCTTTTTTATTTTTGGATGCATATGGAATAATAATTTCACTTCATGACTTCAAGCTGAAAGATAGCTTTTCACATCTATCAAGATTTTCCTTCAAATGCATTTAATCTTTTATCCTTGATTCCTAAGAGACACATTCATGTTGGGAACAGGGGAATGAAAAAGGACCTCCTCAAGGACAGAGGAAATTTTTTTTTAATCGATTAGTTTTTTGTCTTTTTGTGATTTTGAAAGCTAGAGGACAGCTGAGTTTTTCAGCAGCAAAAGAAGCAGGAGGTATATATTAAAAATACAGAAGGTAGCACAGGAGGATCAAGACAAAGAAGCAAGGTAGTGTGGACATAGAAATATCAAGTTTTTCTTTCAACAATATTGAAAAGGCAGTAAGTGAACAGAGCATATATTAAGTGAGAGGACAAATCTCAGTGTGATGTTACAGCTTTCTGACTTGTTAAGCACACCAGGAGTTCTTAGAAAAGAAGGAAAGATGATGTTCAAAGCTGAATGTTGGGAACTATAATTAGTCTGAAAAAGCAAGTGCCCACGTTGAAACTTTTAGACTTAGCCAAGAGGAGTGCCTTTCCCTTTGTGCCCCCTAAGAAAGGATCTGAGAGGACTTGGATCAAGAGACAGAAGAGATATTTATGGGATGTCAACAACACACCAAGAAGCAGTTTGTACTTGTACTTGTGGTGGAGGACCAGCAGAAGTAGAAAGGACTTAGAAGGGCATGAAACTGAATTACTTTCATTTGACTTTTTTCTGTGGATGTCCACTAGCCCAGAGTTTTGGAAATAGGAGGAGCCTGTTAAGGAGATGCTATGCTGTTGACTGTGTGTGCTGTGTGGGTGAAATCAGAGATCCTGGTTTTCACCATCCTCTCCCCCTTCATTAGCATAAAGTTACATGTAGTCTCAAAGAAGAGAACATTTAAACAGTGAAAATTGCCAGCCTGATCTTTCACAAAATAACAAAATGAACCTATTTGTGGTAGCAAAAAAAGAGGGCTTTTTTTTTAAAATCAAGGGCTTTGTATCCCTCCCAAAGGTTTTTCTCCAGCAATCTTAGTACAGCACCAAGTATGAACATCTAATTTTTCAGTTTGCACTGAATAATTACAGAATTACATGCAATCACTCTGCAATTCCAATCAAAATGGACAAATTACTTAAGTACTTAAGGTCTGTTTCCCTTGAACAGGAGAACAGAAGGAGGTTATTTATAGAGGTTTATTTCTAAATTCCTTGTGGATGATCCAACATGCATAGAGTGAAGTGAACTTACCTGAGGGGAGCTTGGTGATAATCTTTTTTTAGGACTTGCAACATCATGCAGTCTGGAGGAAACCAGCTCTTTTGGTTTGAGCATAATTTGAAAAGCATCAATTTTCAGATGTTTTCAGTAGGTCATTCCATTAGAAATGGAAGTGCTGGAAATATTTTTGGTGGGAATTATGCAGTGGAAAAAGAATGCAGTTGTATTTTATCTCTAAAATGCCTTTGTATTTCAAAGAAGTTTACAAAAAAAAGTGAGCTTCTAAGCATGTCAAGAAAGTTTTAAAGTGTGAAGATCAAAATGTAAGTGGACTTAGTAATTGCATCTTCAGTTCTGATGTAAAAGTGGCATTTTGATGAGCACTTTTTTACTCAGTCTAAATTATTTCATGTGGAACTCATTCTTGTATGAAGTTAGAATTTCATCTAGAACTTATAAGGCTTGAGACTATTTATTTGCTTGAGACTACACTCTGAGAGGTGCTTTGGCATAGAAAAGGAGTGGCTTGAGCCTAATGAGTCATACCCAACTGTTAAGCAAGATTTATGTTGATCCTAATGAAAAGTTAATTGAAAACAAAATAGTGACATTTTTGTTTTGAATGCACTGCACAGTCTTCTACTCCCCTTTCATATGTGTCCTTCAACTTCTAGCCATGTTTCTGAGTCCCAGGAGACCTTATCATAAGTAAAGAGAAGGTTGGAAGTAACTTGCCCTTCGCTTAAAGGCTTAACTTTGCTTTTAAGTCTGTCCCCTGTCAAACAGAGGATCTGCTTTCCAGAATATGACTCATAATTTTTAAAGAAAATAAAATACTAATTACTACCTGAAAATGCTAATTGCTAAAATATTTGGGAAAGTCTTCTATAAAATTAGAGTTAATTCCTTTTAGTTCTCTCTACACTAAGAGAAGCCTGAATTGTGTGTTTCCATTTGGCATTTGGGAGTACAGCTAAGACTTGAAAAGATGCAGTTTAAGGAAAATATTTTGTCTTGGAGAAATAATCACTTGTTCTGAACTGAGATTTGAGTGGCAAAATGCGCATGGTACATAGGGAGAAGGGCAAAGCCTGTATGTCACCCTAAATAAACCAGCTCCTCCTAGGTGTGTGTAGGAAAAAGATTGACTTGTTCTAGGGTGAGAGGTACAGCACTGTTAAAAAGAAAGGCATTCAGTAGTTAGGAGTTCTCTAGCAGTGAATTTGTTGTGGTCCTTTTGTTAGTTTGTGAATGATAATGAACTGTTTGTGGATTGAAAAGAAGTGCCATTCTGCTAAATCCACCTTGCAGGTAAAATTTTGACATGAACAAAACACAGGGAGTCTAGACCTACACTGGTTAATGTATGTATGTAAAATGTGACATGTATTTATTCTGTCAAGGGATTTCTTACCTCCGTCTGTCATTACATATCCTACATTCTCCTCGTGGTGAAACGTCTCTGTTACCAGTGTTCTACACATGGATCATTTGTGCTTAGAAACGGTTCTTTAATATTTTCAGTTTAGTTATTTTGGAGCATCAAAACAGACAGATTTTCTTTCCAGTGTTTACTTAGAACTGACCATCCCAGAGAGTAAAAGAACTATCCAGCCCATGTTATTTTTAAGGTGTTGCCTAAACCCATTCCAAAGCCAGCTCTTCAGAGGAAAGCAAAGACATAATTCATCTGCTGAAAAGGAATAACTTTTTTTCCGCCTAGTTATAGCGGAAAAAGCATTCCCTCATTTTGTTAAGCAGCCAAGCCTACTCTGACAAGTAATTAATCAAAATAATATATCAGCTTTTAGTAAGAAAAAGAGAAGACATATTCCTACTCGAGGAGGTATCCTAATGTTTTAGTTATACTGCAAAATATGTATTTGTATTAGTGACTGTAGCAGTTGGGAGAGAAATTGATTGTTGTGTGTTTATTTCTGTGGGCCTATTTGAAAATCAGGGTGAAAATTTTCCTTTGGAATAATTCAGACACCTACAGAATACCTTCTTACATTGAACAGGTCAGAGCCAGCATCTTCCCAGGACTTAACATAATGTCAGATCAAGTGATGCTTGTCTTCCTAATTCTGGGATTTTTTTTTAGCCATCCATCTTCCTGGGAAATTTACGTGATCCACTTATTCTGAGAACCAGGCTTTAAAATTTAGGATTGCAAGTAGAGAAATATATGTGTGTCCACTTTCTGCTTTTTTGCATTCATCTTTCTTTGTAGGGATTTGTTACTTATATTGTGGATTCCCCCACGTAGCTCTTTTGACTTCATTGCAGTGTACAGCAGTTAGCAATGTAAATTGTGATCCAGGCAGGGCTTGCTATGCAAGCATCAGGGATGATGCCACAGAAGGTGGGATGGGAGTAACTGCAATACTCTGGACTGACATTTTACCTTCAGGATGACAACAGTACTGCTATAGCAAGTGGATTCAGGAGGTACACTGAAAACAAGAGTCATTTGTATGTTGCAAACCTCAGACTAGTTCAGTTCTAAAGGTGGTTTTATGGGCTGTGCTTGCAGGCCCACACCCAGAAATGAAACTTCGGGAGGATCAGCACAGTACCCTGCACAACCATCCTCATGATGTTGCTGTACATCATGTTCTGCTGCCCTCTTCACTAAACATTGGCATTTCACAGACTCAAACCTTTTACTTTTTGTAGACAGGTTTATGATTTTCCAGAAAAGTGCTATTAACACAATAATTTTTCATTCTTGCTTCCACTTCTCTTTGGTCAGTAGTGGGATAATTTTCTCTTACTCCCCTATACTGCTTTATGAAGATGTGGCAGTTTAAAAGGGACATGTAAGTATCTGAATTAACAGCATTGGTTTGTATTCCTGAGTTACAAATTAAAAATAAATGAAAACAGATGTATCTTATTTCTCATTTAAGAATGATTTTTTTTAAGCTAATAATTGAATTACTCTTTGTTCAAAGCTCTCAGAATAAAGTACAGAATACAAAATGCAGTTGTGCATGTCACTATTTTCTGTCATATTTGCATATGTTAGGTGATTCAAAGTCACCCAGAGAGACCAGTTCTGGTTGGAAAATACCAGTATATGTTTGCCATATCGGTGTGATTATCTCCCAACACCTGCTGTTGGCCAAGGTTGGTGATAGGAGAATTGGTCCATTGTGTTTTTAAAGTAGGATTAAAAATAACTTTTGTTCATTCTTTTTTGTTTTTGTAAAACTAAACCCATATTTTCTTATTCTTTTTGAACTTTTACAGTGTTCATAAAGGTAGCATTATTTTTAAATTGCAAAATCTTCCTTCTAACTGCAAACTATTTTTCTATATTTTGAAGCTGCTCTGAGATAGTTAAGAGATGCTGAATGTGACTCCACAGTATTTTACTTTTAGCTTTCTGTTTCATTTGGTTGCTAAATAATGCAAACTTAGCTAGTATTACTCTAAAAAAAGAATACAGAAAGCCAGTAATTTGATGTTAATATGTAAAAGATCAGCACCATCTTGGCTCATGTCTACCTGTGCCTTTAGCTAATGGGACCAGAAGGGTTTAGCTTTGTGTTCTGAGGTCTGTGTTTTAATAGCAGGTTTGGTAAGTTAAGAAATATAACAAAGATTCATGTGCTGCATTACCAAACCAGAGCCTGGGGTTTGTTCTGTCTGCAGCTGAGGGGTTAAATGTGGCACATCCTGGGCAGCTTGGCACATGTGAGACTTTACTGCCCTGGAGCTCTCTCCAATGGTCAGCACTCACCCCTGAACAGCACAGCCCAGCAGGAACCTCACTTTATTCCTTGCTAACTGGAAGTGTGGGAAGTTCCCCTGCTCTGGAGAAGTGACAACAGCATTTCTCAGGAGCAGAAAGGCCAAGAAAAGTTACTGATGTCTGTCAGCACTCACTTTGCTTTCTATCGGGGGTTCCCTTATTCATTGCATTAAGGATGGAATCTGTAATGTGATGTACCTGATATTCTGCTCAAACTGTGCCTTAAATTTAAGATTTACTCAAAATTCCTGCTTCAGAGGTGTTCTACCCACTTTACTAAAATCACTGAAGCTAACTCAGTTTGTAAATAAGAAAAATAGTGAAGTCTTCTAGCAGGACCTGTGGAGAGACAGCTGGAAAAGTCAGGTCATTTTGTCAGTCAGTGTCATGCCCTGCTGGTCACTTGCTTGTGACAGACAGGTAGTAACCTCTTCATCAGCTGAAATTTCCCTTTGATTGGTTTATTGATTATTTATGGATATTTTTTCAGAATACAGAGAAATCTTAATATTTAAAGACTTGTCAGTAAACTTTTTAAACTTTAGGACACTATGGCATCTGAACAGTAGAGGTTAAATTATTTATGCAAAATAACCCCAACCCCCCAAGCAATACTGAAAATCCACCCCAAAAAGCAGAAAGGAAATCACAGTGATATTTTCACATTATTTCAGAATTGCTGTGTGATAGTTTCTTTTTTCTTTTGCAAGTCATTACACTTATAGGATAACGAAAGAAACTACATTGTAAATGCAGTCATCACAGTTTTAGAATGTCCTTGCTTTGAAATGTGTTGCTTTAAAAGTATAAATAGAGCACTTTGATTTGTGTGTGTTCTGCCTGTGTCAGGTCCCAGGCTTTGACCGACTTGGACCAGTGCTGTGGTTTTTCTCCAGAAAGAGACCAACACAAGGAGAAGGAAATACTTCAGCCCTAAGTATCTGAAAGTACACTTTAGTGGCCATGTCTCTTCTTCTTGAAAGCAGAGGGCAGAGAAAGGAGATGGGAGGCTGAAAGAAAATGAAGTGATTTGTCATTTGCATTATGGCACTGGAGTGTTTAATGCCCTTAGTGGCAGTAATTCAGAAAAGTTAGTGTGATAACTTACACAGTGGATTTCTGGATCTCAAGTTTTTCCACTTCCTTTATGGAAGTTAGTGTCTTTTAACAGAGATGACTTGTGAGCTGTGGCTTTCCCTGTGCTATATTAAATGAGTATCAGCACTTGCAGTAGAGAATGATATTTTTCTTCAAGTGCCACTTTGTTGGCACCTGGAGAAATGAGGTTACTATTGTCTCACCTTAAGCATCACTCAGGTGTTAGATGTATACAGTTGACATTACAAGTAGGTGTGCTCACAAACAGGTACAGCCATAGAAGCATCATATCAGTCCCTCTGTCCCCAAGGACAGGTACAGCCAGAGGCAGGAAATCATCTGCTCTTGCTGGTTTGGGTATCTTCTGGCTGCTCTGGTGCTGACACATACATCATTAAAAGAGTTTAAAGGAATTGCTTCTGTACATGGCTGGAGTGAAAGAAAATTTTTCACTACTGTCTTGACTACTATTTTCCCATAATGTGTTTGAGATGTGTGGGAAGAAAAGTGTGTGGCAAGCTCCTACTGTAAGATAAATTAGCTTGATATGTTTCAAAACACTTGAGAAAACTTTTGTTAGAAATTTGACTTACAGATAGGTTGATTTGTTTGTACAATGCACATCAGCCATAAATATTTTGAATTTTTGTAAACAAAACCAAAGATGAAATTATTAGTTTTTTTCCCCTCAAGATCTCTATTTCTTTTCATTATTCATTAGAATGCCTTGTTGAATACACTTAACAGTCTGCCTTGAAGCTGTGTCAGTTTGACCTCTTAGCTGTCCCTGTCCAGGTGGCTGCTGCATTTTTCTTTAACCTGTCACTTACTTTCACTCGACCTGATGTACTCTACATGTTTCAGGAAAAACTACATCATTAACTCTGCTGATTTTTCTGCTATTTACAGCTACATCAGTTAGCTCCCATCACCTGAGTTCAAAGCACAGTTGTCTGGGTTCTTATGTTTGGGCAAGATATTGACAGAAATGGCCTTAATGAATGTTTTTTCTAGAATTCTTAGCAACTGCTTTTGATGACAGTTTAATACCACGTGTGCAATCTCCTTTTTTGGAAATTCTATTGACCTTATGATTTGTAAATCTGAAGGAAAGCTCTTCTGTATTTATCTTGCTGTGACAAAGTGCAAACCCTCATTTCTGTGGCATGTTTTTTTAAGTTAAGGGGGAAGAAAGCATATTCATTAAGCATTTGCCAAAGCATGCCTTTGAAGGATTTTTATTCATCTCTTCTCAAATATGTATGTGCTGTGAAATGTGTGTTTTTTGCATGAAAATGGATTATTGGCAACTTGTCTTCTCATCAGTATTGTCAAGGACACTTTTTGAAAACTTTCTTCTCCTTGGTGCAGCATTCTGCAAGAGATTCCATTTTGAAGGTACCTGAATTTTCTCATATATTTCAGTCCCAGTTTGTCTTAATTAAGCTTTTTTTTCCCCCAAGTAGTGGCCTTCTCACTTTTTAATCTAGTGTTTCAGTGTATTCAAAGTAAGCATTTTTCTCATGCAGTTTTATCTTCTTTTTCCCCTGGAGTTTAAATGCTCTTAAACTACATGCTTTACAATCTACAGCATTTCTCAGTGAAACAGATGCCATACATCAAAATCCATTTATAAGGTGGTGTAACTTGCCTCTGCAATCACAAGATCCTGATTTGGGTAAGAGCTGAACTTCTAGATGTGTATGTTTTTTATTTTTAATGGGTCTGCTGGAG
This sequence comes from Polioptila caerulea, assembly GCA_013397295.1. Taxonomy (NCBI): domain Eukaryota; kingdom Metazoa; phylum Chordata; class Aves; order Passeriformes; family Certhiidae; genus Polioptila; species Polioptila caerulea. The sequence goes on along the minus strand of VYXF01012145.1, from coordinate 548,427 downwards.
TGGCAGCCATGACATCAGTCCAAAACAGAATTACACAGTCACTGGAAAATGCTCACTTTCATTAGCCAGCAATGAAAGAAAGAAAGAGTGTGTTAGACTGTCAGCGTTTATGCTGTGGAACAGATAAAAGGCCAAGTGTAGCAACTGCCAGTTAAATAATTTCTAAAATAAGCCAGTGGATTTTTTTTCAATTGAAAGATCAGTTTTTCCATAACTCCTCCAATCTTCTAGTTACAGTTCCTGCTTTAGAAACACTACTGCAAAGCAGAGACAGCAATACATAATCCAAGTTTTTTCTTGTTAATGTAGTTTTTATTTACGTGTGTATATAAATTATATATATAAAATTTATTTTTCAAAATCACTCTCATTGCAGCATGAGGCATTATTTATTGTTTGAAATAAATCCTGATGAATTTATTTTTTAAGCCTCTTTAAAGAGATTTTGGAAATCTGTGGCATCTCAGATGATACTATCAGGTAATCAAAATGGGAGTGAGGGTCATAGAACAGAAAATAACTTCCAAATTTTGAAGACTTGGCTTCCTGCATATCTAAAAGTACTCATGTAGGAAAACTGGCAGCCTCTCCCTCTCTTTCTCAGCCTGGAGCTATCTAAACTCTTTTTCAAGAATTTTTGAATATTTTTTCTTCAGTTCTAAAATTTAAATTATTTTACAGGAAAGTTATCAAATGGCATCTTAGTTCCATATGTGGTCTGTCCTACTGTGATCTGTTCTTGTTGCTTTAGCTTCAGAATTGAGACTAAAAGTGACCAAGGCATTCAACAAAACTGCTTTGCATTTCAGTTCAGAATTGAAATTTACTGATATCTGAATCAGCTGTGGCTTGCTCACATTTTTGTCTGTGCTTACAAAGCTTAGTCCAAGCAGGATAAAAAACCAAACCCCAACATTTTTCATCTCACCAACCTTTGGAACATTCTGTGCTATTTATGACGGCTCTTTCCATCCATAGTGTGTTCAGTGGCAAAGGACACATTACAGCTAAAAACCTACTTCTGGTTTTGTAATCCCACTTCTGGTTCCAAGAAACTCTCAAAACAAATGTGAATCCAAACTTTGTCACAGGTTTGTAAGAGATCAGGCATGTGAAAACTAAGTTAATTTAGTAATTGAGCTATTTGTTCACTTAGAACCAGCCTTCAAAGATCTCTTTCGAGTCAGACTTGGGAGCTATTTGTTTTAAGTCATAGCCTAAGTAAGTAAGTAAGTAGGATTATTTGGTCCAGGGTACATTTTGAGTTTTGTCTTCCTTAATGTGCTGGTTAAAGGACGAGGCTATGAACAATTGTCTCTCTGGCTTTTGTTCTTTTCTTATTACATTTTTTCCCCTCCCAAAATACAGCCAATTGGGCTCATGTAAAAAAGATGTTTACAGCCTGATGGACCCTGGAGTTTCCAAGCTTTCAACAGTTTAAGTATTCATACACTGTAGGTTTAACTTTATCAGCTTTGCATAAATACAAATACTTGGTTGGATACATACCAGCAACTTTCCAAGACAGTAAAATGAAACAAACTTTTGACCCTCTTTAACGGGCTGTTATGGAGTAATTTTTCTTTCTATTCTATTACAGTTTCTGGCTCTGTGGAGGATTCATTTTGAAACTAGAGTTGCTTTACCTTACTGCTAAGGCAGTTTGTTCCAGGGTTGCATCACAAATCATTTGGGTAGATTTAAGGTACAAGCAAGACAAAATTTGGAAAAGCTTTGTTGCAAGGGAATGAAAAGTTGAGGGTTTTTTTTCCCACTTAATAGGAGGTATAAAACTGCAGAAGGAGAATAAACCTGGACAAACTGTAGTAGATATTCCAGAGACTATGTCCAACTGATTGTGATGCCACAAATAGAAATACAGGAACCATCTAAAACTCTTGCCAGTCAAACAAAAAATACCCTGAAAATAACCTTTGAGCTTCGTTGGTATTCCTTGGAACTCCATTGACCAATTATGTGGCATAGCACCTGCCCCTGCTTTGTAAATCAGTAAGAACTTTATTTACCCATTGATTCTGAGCATATAAGAAGTTTCCTTTCTGGATCAGTGGAAAGCATGGTCATGGCCTTGTGTCTGTTCTATGAATCTATCGTTGATATGCCAGCACTAGCCTTTGCTTTGCAGACATCTGATTTTTCCTCCCATATCACCTTCTCTGCTGTCCCCCTTTGCTGTGTCATGGCTTTAATTCCAGGTCTGAGGATTTAGTAAGCAGTTTTATTGCATGCTTGGTGTTAACACAACTACTCTACCCTTGCTTATGATGAATCTGCATTTGAGCTCAGAGCTGCTGGCACTTTACACAAGCGTACCAAAGGACAATTTCCTCAAAAAAATACATTTACCACCAGAATTGCTGGAGAACTGAATGCTAAAATGAAAATAAATGCTTTAAGAGAAAGGAAAATAATAAGAGACTTTTAGTACATCTTTCCATCTGGTTGTGCTTATGGCCCTTTCTGACTATGAAATCACACATAACGCTGTCATGATAGAATTTTCCATGACAAAACCTACTGGCAAAGCCTTGGTTTCTGCTTTTGGAAATTATTACCTATTTCTAATAAGTAGGCCATTTCAGACAGATAAATTATTCACATTATTGAAATATTTATTGCACTAAGAAATCATCTCTGGAGAAGGAGTGAAGCTTTGAAATGTAGTAGGAGTTCAGTTTTGAGAAGTCTAGTCCAAGGAGATCAGTAATTAATAGGATTTAGGTCTTTGGCAGGGCCAAATAGAAAAATGAAGATGTATGAATCATATCAAGAAGTATTTTCTGAACAATGAATAATATTTTTTGAACTGATATATTCATTGTTGATTTCTCTATCCAGCTAATTCCCTGGAAATTATAGAGGGGAGATGAAGTTCTATTGTATGAAAAAGCAGAAATGCCCTGGCTATAAAAATCTATCAAAATGTGTATGTGCCTGTGTTGCATGTTGGATTTGAGAGCCCTTACAGAAAGACACAATGCCTTAAATATTCCCTCAAAACACACATTTGTGGTAACTGCTGCTGTAATAGGCAGAGCTTTCTAATATCTGATGGCCATTGAAATGTAATCCAATTCTCAAAAATCATTCCTTTTATATTTGTGAATCAAACCCATTTTTAACAGCAATAGCTTCTAAGGAGTACCTCTGAAATATCTCTCCACCTGTAACTCCTTTATCCTACATTAGAGGAACCACAGAGATCTTCTAATACCCAGCTGACCAATTTTTAGTCTGAACTCTCTTTCAAACTCTTTGCAGGATTTGAATAAAGGACCTCAAATATGTATCTAATAAAAAATTCTATCATGGCCAAAGGAAACATCTTTTATCTGTGTTCAAATATTCTCTTCTGACCCACTTTCCTAGGCATCCATTAATTGCAGTGTTTTTACAGGTGTTAAAGGGTATGACTTTATTTCAGTTTTTTGCAAGTTCTAAATTGAAAACAAAGAAATAATCAATAGGCCAGTAATTACTGTGGAAATAGAGGTGGAACAGTACACTTAAGAATGTTTAATACCCTCAAAGAGAGTCAGAAGCTGAACTTGTCTGGCCTTCTCTTGAAATAGCCAATTTTCTGTTGTCCTTTGTGGCCCTTCTGTGTGCACATCAATGCCAGGTAGTTTTGTGCTTCCCTATAATTTATAAACTGCCCTCCAAGTTGGTTTTAAAGATGTTTTCTTGAATTCATGGTATTATATTTTTCCCTCATAAAACACACTCGTATAACTCCTTAACAGTAGAGGATCCTACATCTATGAAACGAGAAAAATACCATCTGTGGAAGATCACAGAGTAGAGCACACATGGTTCAAATGAGGGAAAAACCCCATTGTTTACTAGAACTTTATAATCTGCAACCAATACCACATGAAACTTGGGCAGTTTTTTTCAGGCTGCTGTGTCAAATGTCAGGGAGTAAAGCAGGAAGAATGCATGAATTGTGGCAGAAAATCTAGTGTTACATGTCTTATTTCTTCAAGTATGCCAGAAATGTGTTTGTTTTCAGATAGGGCAGCTGTGAAGCAGGAAGGAAGGACAGAAATACTTTCTCTGACTGTCTAGGACAGCTCTAGGTATTCTGTGCATGTCACTATGTTCACATGGATGTAATAAAGCTTTCCAGGCATGGTTATGCTGCAGACTTTCATCCCCACCATGCAGCACTCAGTGCACCTCCTGCACAGCAGATGAGATTTCCATAGCTATCAGCAATGTGATGATGTGGACATGGCCACCATCACCCCACCGATTTCATGGGAAGTAGCAAGAAAAGATTTCGTGCTATTACATTTCCCAAACTACTTGAGGCAGCTGTTAGGAATTTTTTTTTTAATTTATTTGATTGTAGGTAGGAAAACCCCTACCTTTTATTGTAAATATAAAGGTGCTGTTAAAAGAAAGGTATTTTATATTGTCAGGCAGTGTTTGACTTCAGGGTGAGAAGCTTGCAAGGGGAGCAGATTTGGTTTTGCCTGGTAATTCTGTAGATTTACATGCACTTGTCACAAATGACCCTTGAGCAGGTGTGCATTAGGGAATGCATGGTCTGTTTAAAGAAGATTTTGGAGGCACATATCTGCATTTATAAGATTTGATTTGGGTAAGTAGCTAAAAATTGCTGCTGTTATATGGTGGCTTAGTAAGGAATCGGCAGAGATCTAGAAAAGAGATGTTGAGAATGTAACTTGTAAGTAGTGCTGAGCAAGGTGGGTGATGCAGGTAGGTAGTAGAAGTCTAAGAACAATTTCTCTGCATACAGGCAGTTTCTGAAAGCACTGTGACTGCTTTGGAGTTTGGCTGTTCTTTATGATCCACATGGTATCATAGGATGTTCCAGGCTTCCACACTCAGCTGAGGTTCCTGGGTGCCCAGAGCACAAACTCCAAGCAGAGTCATAACCCAGCTTGAGGCCTCTGTGAACTGGCAAGGTTGGCTTGAAAGCAGACTCCAGTCACTCCTTGGGGTCTGGGAACTGGCTTTTTGTATGTACAGCTGGAGCTGTCCTGCTGTAAAACCCATCCAGAATGCAGAGAAATTATCGTGTGTGTTTTTTCACACACATCTATGTGTGGAACAGTTGATACCAAGTGCTACATCTCAGCACTGACTTAAAACCATATCCCAGTGAAAACAATGGAAGACTAACAATTTCATTGCTTACATTGATATCAGGCTTAACTGAAATTGGTAAAACTGCTTAAAAAATAAGCACACTAGACTGAATTTGGTCTCAGTAAGATTATTGTTTTTCCTAGGAATTTTTAGATACTACATGTATATCTTGTCTAATAACTTCTTATTCCGAAGTCAGCTGTCTCACTGTAGAGACTGCAGAGGGAGCAGCAATCCCTGCCTTGCTTTCACAGTGCCTGTGGAAGGGTTCTGGTTGACAGTAGTGGAAACTCAGACCTTTCCTTCATGCCAGTGACTTCTGGAAAGGGCAAACTTTTCACTCTGGCATTGTGCCTTTGCCCAGGGAACAAACCCGTCCTGGTGCAGGCTGCAGTTCCTGGGGCTGTCCCATGGCTGTCACCTTTCCTGGAGCTGCCAGGGAGGTGTTTGCTGCCCCCGGGAGAGCGGCCAATGCAGGGGGATCAGAGACTGCCAGCTTGGTGTTCCAAGCTATGCTGGATAGGAAAGGTCACACAAAATCAAAAACTTTTTGCAAATTGCTGTTGGTACGAGAGCAGGCTCTGGTTTTGTAGCAGACTAAGGAGGAGATACAAGACGAGTGAACAAATGTTTGTTCTGGTAGCTGAATGTATGTTACAGTTACTGTGGTGAGGAGGGTTGGGAGCAGAAATAAGCTTGGACAGCTTCTGTGAAGGGAAATTCTTCAAAGACAGACACTTGCTGACATTGTATGCAGGAATCAATTTAGTATTCATTAAATTCTTAGCTCTTGTTGTAAAACTATTTTTTTTCCTAGTTGGTTTATTTGAATTTATGTAGTATTAGGCCCCAACAGGCCCCAAAACTGAGGATGTTTGGAAATGCCTCTGGGACAATGCCAACCCCTCCCTAGTCCTTACAGTTGTTTTCCAGAGACCTGGGTTTATAAGAGCATGCCAGGAAATCCCTTGTCCTAACTATGGAAAGGGTGGGAAAAGAAGAGAAATGAAAAGAAAGAGTATGACTGAGAGCTTAAAGAATCAGAATAACTACATTGTAGTTGTACAGTCAGTGAACTATTTACAACAGAGAGACACCCCAAATCGAATATTGGATAATGATGGGTCCTGAATTTTCACACATAATGGCAGAAGAAAAGTATAAATGTTGTATTGCAAGAATATAAAAAACAAATGTGAATTTGTAGTTCAATGCATTATTCCTGTCATGCAATAATGTTGAGTTTTGAAATTTTAGGAAGGCTTGGTTTCTCTATGCCTGTAGGTTGTGTCACAGGGAACCTGGTTTCTCCTTGGCTGTACTTCATAGGAGATGTGAAGATACAGAGGTCAATTAGCAGTTAGTAAAGGCATAAGTCAAAAGGATGATTTTCCTTTTGGCATTGAGCGTGTAACTGCAATATTCTGTAGGTAGCCAATCAGTAAAGCAGCCACCCCAAACTGCTGTTGGTATTGCAGGCCAGTAAACAGGAAAAAAAATAAATCCATTCTGATTGAATAAGCTGTTAGTCTGAGGATGAAAATTGGGAAGTGAGACAGAAAATAAACCAAAAAGGACAGTCTTTACTGCAATGTAGCATGATTTTAAATTATAAACTCCATGGTGAGCTTTTGCAGTAGCTGTGGGGACTTTATTTGCCATTGTTTCTTGCCCAACTGTCTGCTACTGTGCTTGAATTGCTATAATTCCTTCCCTCAGTGAATTCCTTCCATCTTATCTAGAGAAGGAGAGTTTCACCTTGTTTTCCACCTTCTTTGGTTTAGAGTTGTTTTTCAAAAGTAATACACACTACTAATGTAAGCCTTATCCATAATTTAAGTGCAATTCTTGTAGTGGCAAAAGCAGTCAGTAAAATAAGGTGCTATGAACCGTGTGCCTTCTATACATGCTCATATTTTCTTATGGCAGAAGTTGCTGCTAATTAGGGATGAGAGAACTGAAATGTCCTGGCATCTCCTGCAAGCAGGAAAATCTCCAACCTCGGCCTTGCATCTGCTGAAGTAGCTGTGGTATTTAAACAAAGGTCTTGAAACCTTAATTAAGATGAAGTGAAAACTAATCAGCAACACTTGGCACTGATCAGGCAAACCATACTTCATTTTATTTGTCATGCTATTGCACCTCCTTCCCTGCATTCAAAACACTGAATAGTGTTTTTCCCTATGAAATACAGTCTCTTGTATGGTTCTGGGATTTCAGTATTTTTGACTGTCTCAATTATAAAATAAAAAAAACAAAGAAAAAAAAAACCTGAAGAAAAACACAAGCACAACTCTGTGTTCCAAAACCTCAAAACTTCACAAAACGAGTGCTTTTCCATTCATGGAACTTGCAGAGCTTATTAGTGTTTCCATGTTTTTAAAAGATGTGGGGTTACACAAGTTATTCAAAGTGTTCTCTTTGGTGTGTTTCTCTCAATCAGGCTTTATTCGTGTAATCACGGATTCTTGAGGCAGTGTTAAGTTAGATTTCTTAAGGTAACAGAAACCTCTTTGTCTGAAACCTTCAATTCTAGAAATACCAAAGTACAGTTAAGAAAAAAGAAATGAGAAACATCTGGTAAGTCAGGATGCTGTCTGCACTGGCACAGAGATGCAATAATAAAAAGCCATTTTTTTCCAAGTCTGTGCTTGCAAATAACATTATTACAAGAGTTTGCTGGCTGCAGAGCGCCTTATGGGAACAAGGACATGTTGCAAAGTATTTTGCTGCATGGAACAGCTACACTTTGGAAATAGTTCTCTGCTGGCTACTTGCATGAGAGAATAGTGAGGTTGGCTTATATCTGGGGCAGGTTTGTGCATCTTGTACAGATGTATTCAAGCTAGCAGCTGGTAACAGAACTAAGGGCAGTGTAAAAGCTTAGATTGTTAGTAGGTAAGAAAAAAAAGTAGGTAACCAATTACACTTGTCATTGGTTCTTCATAGTCTTGAAAAAAGTCTTTTAAACACCATTGGGATCACTGTCTCTGCTGTGTCAGCCTGTCTTTGATATTTCTGGTAGTGAAGGGCTGTGGCCTACAAGGAAATGGACATGAAATGTGCATGTAAAGATTGCACCCCAAACCCTGTCTGTGCTAGGTTCATTGACATAGATTGGGCTCAAGGCTCCATTGCCTGGGGACAGTTTGTTCTGGGCAAGGAGCCAAAAAGTGCTGGCACAGAGGAATTCTCCTGCCCTTAAAATAGGGCACGTAGTGGTTGTAGCTGTTCAAGCCAGGTAAGCTCGTGCCAGCCACAATCTAAACCCGTGCTCTCAGAATGAAAAAACACTTGTGCTTTTTCTAGTGTGCAAGCTCTGCTTATCCTGGCACAGGTTATTTTAATACTGTTTTCACGAAAATGGGGATCTCTATTTTAGCAGCAGCTAAAATGATCTTATGATATGACAGCCAATAGCACCATTTTGGAAAAAGTGCATTACAGAAAAAATATTATTAATGTTCTCACTTTATTCTCCTGGCTTTAAGTATGTCCCTGGCATTTTAACTGTTTCATTTATTTTCCCTTTGGTCAAACTCTGCTGTGGTTTGGTGCTGAATAGGAGCTGCTGATTTATCTTAGTGTCAAACCAGCAGCTCTCCAGTGAGGTGTCAAGTGGGACCTTTGTCCCCGTGTAAAATGGCTCTGCTGGCACCAGATGTCAGTGTTGGTCTGCACTAACCGGGCACAGGGCCGGGCACGTCTGAGCGTCCCCCTCTGCCCCGGGGGCTGCAAGCGCCTCCGCAGGCTGGATGGTGCTTGTGAGGAGTCATCGCCTGCCTCTGAATGGGAGAGGAGAGCTGCTTTCTGATCGAGGGACTCGTTAGAAAAGAAAATCATTGCTTAAAAAAAGTGATTTGATAAACGGTATCAACAAAACAACAGCCATTTTGCTCAGTTTATAGGAACTGTTGTTATATAGCCAGTTCTAGTTGTATCTTACCTCCAGCTGCTGTAACTATACAGAAGGTGCAGGCTGTGGAAATCCTCACAGATTTTGCATTTATGTTGCACTAATTGTTTGCAGGCAAATTAACTTTACTAGGCACTGATTACAAAGAGCAGACTAACATAAATGTATTAGCTTTAACAAGATGCCTCAATAACTTAAAGAAATAAATGATCATTGTTGTTAGTGAATAGTAGTCCTTGATGAGTGACACAAATGATGCCAGCCCACCCCACTGAAGTGTGTGCATGTGGGAAAAGGAGTCTGGACAAACCAGCGAGGCAGATGTTTTGAGGCCAGTGACTGAATCTGATTTCTGGGTCAAGTTCTGTGTTTCACCTTTGGGAGGATTGCTGAGAGTTCTTGGCTTGCTGTGATCTGTGGGCTGAAAGAGCTTTTGACATGACTTTGCCAGGGAAGAGTTACTGTGTAATGGAAGCAGATGCTGGCTGGCTTTGCTGTTAATGGCCACAGTGATGTGAAACCTGGTGCCAGCATGTTTGGCCAGTACTGCTGGTAAAGGATGGCATTCCTACGTAGTAGAGAGCCAGAGTTCAGGATTCTGTTTCTTGACTGACACCCTCAGTTTAGAGGGGAGTTTACAAATCTGTTTTGAAGTCATTTTAGTGAACCCAAGTAACACCTCTCTGTGACTTGAATTGCCTCTAGAGGTTCCTGCTCATCTCTGATCACTGAAGGGAGTACAGCAAGCAGTACCTTGGGTTATATATATATAATTTAAGTACTTAAGATTTAATGCGATTGATATCTTGTTGCTTAAGACATCTTGATAAATTTTTCTACTATAAAATTTATATTCTCTACTATCAACTGATACAATTGCATTTGTCTTCAGAGGAAGGAGAAGGTGAAAAACAAACCAATAACTTCAGCTGAGTAGTACTGAGAAAAGAATTCTCTTTGGTAAGAGAGAATTCTGACTGTGAGAGAATTGGAACGTTGCTCTAATTGAAAGGAATGCTGAACTAATGTTTGTATTAGAATAAATTACTGGAAAAAAACAAGTGAAGGTTTGAAAACATATCTAGATCACAGAGTCAAAATAGATTAAATTTTAAGAGAACATAGGAATGAACTGGGAATTTCCTGTTATTCTCCTAAGTTAGATTTTTAATAGAAATAAGAAAGTAATCTTAGCTAGAAATTTATTTCATTCTTAGATCTCTTTTTTCATATTACCTTGAAAAAAACAGGATAATGGATATAAAAATAAGAGCTCCATATGCACTAGCATACATGCTTTGCTGATTTATATTTTTGTTGAAAAAAATTCTAATTCATATTTGTGATAATGATTAGGGTATGAACACTATGAAAAAAAACCCCAAATTTTTCCCTGCATAAGAATAGAGGGTATTCTGCACCCTGCCATACCCCAGGGTCTAAACACAGAGCAAAAGGACATGAAGGAATGGGAACACTGGAACTTTAGGAAATATTGAAGTATTTGCAGGTGTTATTTGATGCTGACATTCCCTCAAAGGAGACAGTGACTAACAATAGACTTTGACCTTTTGTGTGAATTTTTTGAATATTTATATGAGGTCTTTTGTCTTTGCTTTTTAGCCATGATAATTCCTAAAAACTTGGGGGTTTTTTGGCAAATATCAAGATTGATGTCCTTTTTTGGGGAGGGGGAAGACCAAGGGGAGACCAAGCTCAACAAACAAACAAATAGGCAAGGAAGAGAAGTGTCTATCATGTTATGGACATGTTACATGCCTTTGCCAACTCCCCTCAATGACAGCTCAGTTGGTCTCTATCCAAAAGCCTGGTTTTCTGCAAGGCAAGTACAAGGTGTCTTATCAGCTACAGAGGCTGCTGCTGGCATGTTTGCCTCCAGATTAATCCTACTTGTACTCCATTTCACAGTACTAATTTAATTCACTTCTAATCAGTAAAGATGTTTTCTCTGATGCTCCCTTTTTCAAATGAGTTTCTAGGTTGGAATATGCAGCTAAGAGTAAGGAAAGAGCTGGATATTTGTATTGTCCATTTAAAAGCTGTATTTCATACACTGTTCCATAAACTATCCTGACAAGAAGAAACCCCTTACCACTGCCCCAAAGCCCACCTAGGGCCATCTTTATAATTCTTGTCAACCTGGAGGTACCTCAAATACCCAATAACATTTAGCCAGGAGATTATTGCTAATTTTATATTGCTTAATCATCCTGTCTGCTTATTACTTTGTAGTTCTGTCTGTGATTTGCAGTCCCACCTGTTACACTCCTCCCTGACTCTTTCCTGTTCCCACCATCATGCTGTTACTACATAAACTTTGCCTGGTACTTCTAACACCTTCCACAAAATAAAATGAAGTCATCAGTTGTTTGAGTATATTCTGACAGGAGTAATTTAAAATACATTAAAGCTGTAATAACTTGGTTAATACATGGAAATACTGGGCTATTTTAGAAATATGTAGAAGCCAAAAAGTAGCCACAGCATATATTATATCTTATAATTCTAGAAGAATTACAACCTGTCAGTGTATTTCTAGCTGTGTAGTAAGACTGCAAATTAAATACTCTATTCACTGAAATTTTCCTGCTTGGTGATAGTAAGACCAGCTGATGTTATGGAAATGGTATGTTAATCATGTTTTGAAAGATGAAGTAATATTTTGAGTACTAAAAAGGATTGTATTTCTTTAAGGATTTTTGTCTTGATCTACTGAGAAACTGAAGAGCTTTCATTTGTGTGGATTCTATGTGTTTTATTCAGGGGAAAAATGTTGTCATCCTCTAGTTCAGTGACACAGATCCAAATCCTATCAAAGTTTAAGAACTTTCTATCTGTTTCTGTAGATTTTTGCATCAAGTTATAAAAGAATATCCTTTTGAATTCCATGCAAAGGGATCTACTTGTGTCTCAGATCATAAATCTAACCAGCAGTGAAGTCAGACAGAAGAATGCCTCTTTGTAGGCCCTGAGCCATTGTCTGGGATTTTGACAGGCACTGTTTTCTGTACTTGTGTGCAGATAATGACTGAGCAGGACTCAGCTTTCCAGAGGTGAGGCTGATGAATCTCTTCTTCCCCATTTTTTCCTCAGGGAGCAGACAGATCCCCTTCCCCAGGCTTGCCCAGCACGGTGTCCTCCTAAGAAGGCAAGAATAAGAAGAATGTTTAGCACAATTCTTTCTCACATTTCTTCCTTTAATAATTTTTGTGCTTTATTTTCCTTGTACTGGATTTACTCCAAATTTTTCGTCATGAGCTCAGACTTTTACTTAAATTGTCCATCTGTTAAATTAATCTATTTGTGTGTGGCAGACTGCTACAATGATTAATATTTCCCATCTTGGTGTAGACAGTTGATGCAAAGCACAGGATAATATTTTTAAAACTGCACATTTCTAGCTAGAATCCTATTAGTCATCTTTTCTAGACAAAAATGAAGGGTCATGTCTGCACTCAAAGTGAGGTTAGTTTAAAAAGCAGACAGAAAATATCATGTAAAAGCTCACAGCATTTTCAGACCATGCATTGATATATGTAGCTTTAAAAAATTCCAGGGTGTGAGTTTTTCATTTCTGGAAGAAAATACAGATGTTCAAACTCCAGCATTACTCACAGCACTGGTCAGGTTTTCCAGATTGGCTTCCTAGATGGACTGTGGCTTCCAGTCTTCTATCTCTGGGATTGCTCTTCAACTACATCAACATCTGGCACAGAGATTTTATACAGTTTTGTTATTACTGTCACCATTTAAAATACATACATTGTGAAAAATATTACAGGATGGTGACATATGTTATGATACAAAGGGAAAAGATTGTGGCTGCAAAATGTCACCTCTGCTTTAATGGTTAAACATGAAGGTTTGAGTCAAGGGAGGATAGAGACCCTGGTCATAACCTTGATTTCATTTTCCTTTTTTTACCTCTGAATAAGAACCTTCATCAAACAATAGTCAGTGATAACCAAGGCATCTGAGTCAAGGTGGGAGAGCAGTCTGTGGAGCGGGGCAGACACCAGGGAAGTTCTCAGCCCAGCCCTGTGACCTTTAGCATGGCTGCTGTGGTCCAGCCCTCCCTTTAGCAGCACTGGAAAAATGCTCCTGGGAGCAGAAGGTTTCAAGGAAGGGAAAGTCAATCGTGATTCTTGTTCATTCTACTTAAAGATGATGAAGCAGGTGAATAACTCTTGTGTGGGACAAAATTGAGTTTTGAACATGAAAATAATGCCCAAGGTGAATTTGGGGCAGGTGGGAGTGTTACAAAATCAGCTGACAAAAGATGACTTCATAGAATTACAGACTTGATCACTTTGGATCAATTCTATCAGTCTTTAGTAGCACCCAAATTGCAGGGTTTTGTCCTCAGCCTTAAATCACACATAAATAAAAAAAATGATGTGCTGTATTTCCATTGCCTTTCTCAATTCCTCATTTAAAACTATGGCTTTTATACATTTAATTTTATATGGGGCCTGTGCTTTATGATGTAATGTAAGGTAATTTCTACTATTTCTGCCCAATTTCTGTCAGAGTTTCCTTAAAGTGTAGCTCCATGTGCTGCAGATACAATTAGAGCTGCCAGAGCTGTATCTCCCTGTTACTAACGTGGCTGAGCTGCACATAAAGTCATCTGGCTGTGCCTCAAAGGCCAGGGGGTTTGCAGGACTTAGAGTCAGCTTGAACTTGGTGAATTCGAGGGATACTGGTAAATAAAACCTCTCTGCCAGGCAGATTAAATGTTTCAGTTTTAGATTATGGAAGAGGAAAGTAGTAGCCAGTGAAAGTTCTGTGTTTTATTTTAATTGCAACTTATGCAATTAAATTAATTTGTCTAGTGCCTTAGAGGTAGATTTCAGAAATGGATTTAAAATTCATAATAAAGAGAATTATCAATCCGTACATTTAACCTAGTTCAGACTGTTCCATAACCCAAAGCAGAAAGGATGGTTTATATCAAATTTTATTTTCTAAATTTTTCATTTCGTCAATTAGTCCTACGTGTCTGTCTTTTTCTCTAGTCTGAAAATGGTAATTGGAATTCTCCACTGCTATGGAATGAAGGGGGGGAGCTGAGTTCTGAGTACAGCAGTAAATGTAGCTTCCTGTATTCCTTCCTAACAGGGAATACCCACTGCCCTGTAATTCAGAGAGGGAAGCCCAAAGCTCTCTATAAAAACTCAGCCATAAAATAGGAGTCCCAAACACTAAACCTTGATCTTTTCTCTGATGAGAATGGACCTGAATAAATCAATTAATAAACACATTTAGTACTCCCAAGCTCGCCTAGCAGTTATGCCACGCTTGCATTCTCAGAACTTTCAGAGTACAGCTTTGACTTCCTACTGTAGCCTCTCAAGTTTGGCAGAATTTCTGAACTGTAGTCATCTTCATAGCTGCAATCATGGCAAAGTCTCTTGTCTTGTGCTCCCCTGAGAGTGCCTCTTGTTAGGATTCTTGGAAAATAAACCAGTGACTGTTTCAGCCCACGTTCTAGCGAGTGGCCGACCTCTGTATCCCTTTGGATAGCTCTCTAGTGACTCACAAGTCTTGTCCAATCCTGGCTTTCTTAGCAATTTTCCGTTCACTTCAGTTGCAGAACGGTGATTTTTTCTGCACTTCAGCTCTAAGAACATTAGGGAATTCTGTTTAGCATACATTAAGTTAGCTGACTCAATCTGTGCCTCTTACCAGGCTCTTCATGTGGCAGTTCTTTTCCCTGCCATGAGCTTCTGAGGTCGGGCACTGAGTGAGCCAGGCAGGCATCTCCTGGCTGGCCCTTGGCTCTGTGTGCCTCAGTGTGACCTTCCTCTGGCACTCCACAGATTGCTGCCATGCTCAGCCTGATTTAATTTACCCATTTGCACACAGTTTATTTTGGAAAAGAGATCTGGCCGTGCTGATATGTGGAACAATGCGTTGGCAAAACCTCTGTGTTGTACTATGGGAAATTACTGATCTGTTTGCAAAAATGGACAACTCAAGTAAATTATGCAGCCAGGATGTAGGATTTTTAAAGGTACAAAAACCTACCAGGAATATGGCAGATGTCAGACTGAGGCTTAGTTGTCATACAGCATTTCCAGTAAGAACCCTTCACTGAAAACCAGTTACAGAAAATAATGTTCCATTACATGTACTCCCTCAGCACAGGTAATGAGACCTTGGGGGCTGTGGGCTCACCATGAGCAGGTTTCTGTAACTAGGAAACCATGACATCAGTATTGGCTGCCCACATTTTGTGGAGGTAATGGATTTCAGCAATCTGCTTCTATGAGACATCTTTGTCCAATCCATCAGCAGAGTTCTTTCCAGAGCTTCCATAAACTCTATGTCAGTTTACAATACCTCGTAATTTACTCTATCAAACAGCATGATTTCTTGAAAGAAGTAAAACTGAACGTTGTGATATTTCATAAACTATGAAAATGTATAATTTTCTTTACATTTTTCTAGTTTTGGGAATTTATCATAAATGTTGTCCTCTGGCAGACAAGCAACCTGAGATTTAGAATCGTGGGATGATTAAATCCAGGTTATTGAAAGTATTTATTCACCATAAGATTCACATCAGATTTCTAAGGGCAGATCTAAAAGCCAATTTAAACAGCCAACAAAATGCTGGTTTTGAATGCTTTTTTTCTGCCCCCTCTGAAAGACTTTAGGAAGTCAGCAGTGTCAATTTTAGTTTTGTTCTGGTTTAGAACACAGTACAAGTGCTGTTCAGGCTGTACCAGTCACCTGCTCTTGTGCAGAACATGCCTGGGTCTGTGTGGGTCATCAGGCTCTTCCTGGGGTTCCACTATGTCAGTTTTGGGTTTTAGTCCCTTGTGTTTCTGGTCATAGCCCGGCCTCAGTTGCTGGGCTATCCTGTCAACATTGCAGACAAAACCCTGTCAAATGAAGCCAGATTTAAGATCGTACCACATTCCATGTAAAACACAATTTCCATCTGCTGTGACAAAATTTAGCAATCACAATGATGGATCTATTGTGTGGTATAAAAGGAGCAGGTCTCCTGATCCAAGTTCTGAAAGTCATCTTGTATGCATAAACATATCTATGAAACAGTCCTTACTGAGGGGAAGGCTCAGTTGTTTGAAAAGAAAATGTGTAATTTTAAAAATACAATATTGTAACTGGAAATTTTTATCAGCAGAATTGATCTACATGGCAAGACCTCTTTTGACAAAGAAGATTGGATCTGAGTGATGGAATCTTTATTCTGAGGGAGAGATTGTATGCAGTAAGTAGCAGAAATATTTTTTCATTCTTATTATATTCTTAAAATATCTATGACTCCAGAATAGTGTGCAGTATAAATGATTTAATTGAGGCTGAGTTAGTGATGCCTAATACTACCAGATTCTGGAATAGCTAGAGCTCAATTTCTGTAAAGGGTTACCTGCCTTACATTGTTAATATTAATTTTGCTTTTTTCCCCCCTTTTCCAGTTAAAATTGCCTACTTTAACTCATTTAACAAAATATTGCTCTATGAGCAAAAAATATTGCTCTCACTGAGCTGAATCCAAGGACACTGATGCCTTTCTGTATTTATTGTACCTGCTGCATTCTTCTAATTTTCACTTCTATGTGGTGGGTGAAAGAGAAGAGTCACTGATCTGAAGTAAAAACAGCTCTCAAAGTAGCTTAAAAATAAAGATCTGAATGTCAGATTAAAAATATAAAACTGCATTTCATTATCACAGCCAGCATTGCATTTCATGTGTTCCACTATAAAATGGGGCTTTCTGTGCTAAACCCCATCCTTTAAAAATGTATTCTTTTTTAAAACACCAGAGATTACTTGAGAGTGTTTTTTTCAAATAGGGCAATGTCTTAGCAAACCTATGCCTGAAAGGTGTGTCTTTTAAAGAATAATTAACTGCTGAGAAAAGACAGCTGTGGAAAAGTATTGCAATCAATAATGGCAAAATGTTAATTAAAAAGCTGGCTTTACATCTGCACCTGATTACATTTCTGTGATTATTTTTCACAGCCAAGAAATGAGTGGTCATTTGTTAGCAAAGAGAAATTTTAATGACAGCTGTGACTCATCCAGGCAGCTAAGAGGTTAATTCACAAACCAAGTGGTACTAGATTGAGTTGAAAAGGTGTGCCAGGCACCGGAGGAGCTTTTGCACAAGCAGTCAGGAGAAACCTTCTCCAGTAGCAGGCAACTATGAGAGCTGCAGGGTCAGGGTGGGTGGATTGTAGCCTTCACTAAGAGCTTGAGCAATAACCCATGAATGTACTGTCATTGACCTGGACTTCTAAATGTGCAAAATGTTAAAGGAAAGACCAAAATGAATCAACTGCCAAGAGGAGGAGTTGACCTCTTTTTGTTCCTGAGAAGTGATTCAGGTAGCTTCATTTTTTATGTAATTTATTTGCTTTAGAAACAGCACCAACAAAAAACCCCAACAAACCAAAATTCCACACCAAACCCCACCTTGCATTAAAAAAAGCCCAAACCCACCTGAATATATGTATCCATTAACCAGATTCTTGTGATGTTGGCCCTCATAGAGCTTATTGTGACAGAGTATCTGCAGTCCCACATATATTTTCCAGAAAAAAAAAGTAAGTTGATAGATATTAACTAGAGCAGTAATAGAAATTGCTAAAACATTTCCTTTTATGTTTTTGAAATAACCATTAAGAGCTTTTTCTGTAAAATTCTAGGTTTTTTTTTTGTGGGATTTCTACTTACATGATAGGACTTGGCCTCTTGGTAGAAATTACCAAATCCTCTAGATTGCAGAAATCTAGATGAATGTGGGTGGTGTTGTTACCAACTCAAGCCAACAGAAAACATCAGTTCTGACCTTGTCTATCTTTATTAGAACCAACAGAACTCTTCAGAGATGCCAGTTACTGCTGTGATAAGTCTTGAGGAGGGGAGTTTTTATTGTTTTCCATTAAAAATGTTAAGAACAGGGTCTTGCAGGCCAACTCCTGAAGTTTATGAATTAGAGATGTGACACACAAAAGCCCACCCGTAAATTCCCTGTGCCTCTGGGGATGGTAAATCATCCAGTATTTGGAACACTAAGGAATGGGTGGTAAATCTATAGTCACTAAGGAGTAGAATATTTTTTTGTATGTGCCAGCATTTGTTGCACAAAACATGTGATCGTGTTTTGAAGGGTTATCTAAAATGCCTCTTTGAGTTTCTTTGTGCAGGCCTGTGTGGTGTCACTGAACTGTATTTACCCAACAAAATTGATTTTACAGGTGGGATATTTTGGATCAAAATGACATGCCTGTTTATATAGAGTTTTGTAAGTTATAAAGACATAATTGGGCATTTAATGTGAGCAGTATCTAAGAGTGGTTGTGTTTTATTAATTCTGAAAGGAGTAAAGCTTGCACAAAGTGTTTGCATTAGCCTTTGAAGTCTGTTTTCTTAACATCTTGAATTCTGCTTTGGGTTCCTGGCTTTGTGACAGAGATGCTCTCTGGAATGATTAAAGAATGGTAGCAACTACGCTTGAGCCCAGCTGCTTCAGAGAATCCAGGTTTTGGTACATGGTTCTCATGGCTTCCACAAAAACTGTAATTTAAAACTGGCCAGAATGAAGAAGTCTCATTTGTAACACTGATCCTTGCAACTTCCACCTGCTAGGAAACTTGTAGGGTTAAAATTGTATGAATTTGTTCTGTATTTCTATAAAATAGAGAAAAAAAAATTCTAAACCTTATGCTCACTAAGTCTGACTTCATGTTTTCTTGTTCCCTCTCTCCTCTCATAGGAACTTAATAGGCACTTAAAGCATTGCAGTGAGTCACTGTGGGATTGATGCTCTTCCATGCTGCACAGATGTGTGGGGTTTTTTTCTTAACTGTGATTCTCATCAGGCAGCTTGGACTCTTTACTAAGTTATATAGCAGAGGAGAAAAGAGAAGAGACTTGTGCAAAGAGAGACATTGGAGCTTAAGACCAAATAATTAACAGGAAAAGAGAAGGGAAACTTTGTTATCTCTTAAAAAAAAAAAAAAAGGTTTTGTTTTTTTTTTCCACATAACCATTTCCCCCATATGTGTTAGACTATAATTTGCACATTCTTTTAGATAATATTTTATTGAAAAGGCGTAGAAAACATGATATTTTTGTTTTGGGAAATTTTATTTAGAAAAATTAAGGTTTTGCTTTTTTAACTGGATGCCTTATTTCTAAGGCACTTCTGAATTCTACTGGGTTTTATGAGGAAGATTTTCACAGCTGTATAGTGAGGTATTCCCATTCAAATTCAGCTGGAGTTGAACACTGAACTCCTATTCTTTGAAAACTTCCCAGAGTACATTTGAGCATTGGGAAAGTACAGGCTCCCTGCAAGCTTGTCCAATGACTGGAACATTCAGAAAGCAGATTAATTTGTGGCTTCTAAAATCACTGTATGTGAATATGAATAATAAAATGTGGTGAAGGATGTAACTATTTTAAGAATTACACTGATGAAAAAGTATGAGAGAGCTTGAAAAGAGAGGAAAAGCAAACAAAATCTAAGAAACAACAAAATTCCAAACCAACTGAACTGCTAATATCAGTGTTCTATAGTTAAAAAAAAAAAAAATAAATGCATGCACCCCACACCCCAACAAAACCCAACAAAAAACCAACTCAAATCTGAGGTTCTATAGTGTTATAAACCCATGACATTCTATTTTAAATGTGAATGTTAAAACTCAAAGTGGCCAAGTCATGCATTCCCCCAGTTTAATAAACATATAAGCCAACAGAATAGACTTCCTAAAACTCTTGAAGTACAATTGCTCTTTTTAGATTAGGCTGACAAACCAAAAATTTTGTGTGTTTTTTATGGGTTTTGTTTTCACAGTGGGTTAAATTGTGAACTGACTATTTCCCCAAACATCCTTGGAAAAGTGAAATTTAATATGTATTCTAGAGAGTATTTTTGGGGTGAAAATTTATAAATACTCCATGCCTGTAGGGCAAGAGCACTGCAAAATTAGAATCGTGGAGAGGATAATGCAGTGGTGAACACAATGCCAAATCCCAAAGGAGCAGTGCTTCCCCCATGCTCCTTCTTGTGGGGCCTGTGGTCACCTTGAGGTGCTTATCACTTCCTGGGTGACATTTGCTGACAACTAACTTTACAGTCATCAGAAGAAAATTTTTAACAAGGCACTTGTCAATTACTCTAGTTCCCTTCTTATATACTATGTGTTAGTAATCTAACTCTCAGAGTTAAGCTGGGGATTAAATGCCTTTGATGTAATGCATTGAAAACCCATATGGGCAGTGGTCTCAGGGTTCTCTGGTGCCTGGCACTTTGCCCTGGCTCATGTTTCCACATGATACTCTGGAGGTGCGTAAAAGGACACTTTTCCTTCAGTCTGAAAAGCTGATGGAGCATTGCTTTGGTATGAAAGACAAAGACCTGTCTATGAATTATGCAGTGGAAACTATATGGGAGAAATTAATACTGTAGGTATGGCTCTCCTTCTGCTGGGTCTTGGCAGGAGTTCCAGGTTATTCTTGTGCAGAAGTGCTGTGTGCTACTGACACAGGGGAAACTTCAAGGCCCCGTGCAGGTCTGGAATATTGCTTTAGAAAAATTCAGTCATGTCAGACCAAGCAAAACAGTAATGCAGGAACCATAACAGGAACAGCAAAAACATTTGCAGTGTCTGCCTGCCTGGTTCTCTCTCGCTATTTTCCCCTTTCACTTCTGAGCGCCTGATAGCAGTCAGTACTTTTTGGTTTTGTTTGGGCAACTGCTGCTCACGTTCTGATTAACTTACTGAGGAAAAAATGAAAACCAGAAATTAAGATGAGCAGTTCCCACAGACAGCAAGAGTGGAGTTTAAAAGTAAGGACTGGAGAGGATTTTGACAATTCCTGTCCTGACCTCCTTAATGCTTTATCTGAACTTCCATCTGAATTTTTGTTCAGCAGTTTGGGTAAAGATTGATTTATGACATGTTTTGTTTCCATCTAAAGCTGCACTCAAGTCATGAATGGGTAGGAGAGGATTTGCTTTTGTGATGGCATTATAAAAATAGCACTGTCTGGAAGCAATTTCAAGAGTCCCTGCAACATGAACAGCACACTGTAAAGGCTTTCTGGTTTATAAAATATTTTCTACACCATCAGACTTAACTCTTTGGTGACTGTAGATGTGTAGCAGGAGACAAGCCACAAAGGACATAAAATTAAAATATAATAAAGTCAAAGATAAGGGTATTCCAAGGATATGAGGATGAATTATTCAGCTAAGTAACATGCTGCAGATTAAATGTCCTATATATTTGTGGAGTTTTATGAAATATTATATAAATATCATATTTAGATATATGCATAGAATTGAAACACACATGTGTTTCATGCTTTAGATACATTTTTCATGAATATTAGCTGGGTTTCCAATCCTGAAAATAT
The DNA here is from genome assembly GCA_013397295.1 of Polioptila caerulea. Taxonomy (NCBI): domain Eukaryota; kingdom Metazoa; phylum Chordata; class Aves; order Passeriformes; family Certhiidae; genus Polioptila; species Polioptila caerulea. The sequence goes on along the minus strand of VYXF01012145.1, from coordinate 526,946 downwards.
TTGAACTTAAATTGTTAACAAACACTGTCCCAAGGGCCCTCTCTTTAGAGAGAGCTTTTATGTAAGTTGGAAATGCCTTGCTGTTTATACATAAGTGCATAGGCAATATAGACATTAGAGGTAGTAAAACAGCACCTACAAGGGGTTTGTGGCTGGTTGAGCTGCAAACTTCTATCTGTGCCCAGGGAGGTCACTTGTAACAACGCTGAAAGGACTTACTGTAAAACTTTGGTTTCTCAATTGTATTTTTAGTATAAGTAAAGGATGTGTCTTGCCTGGAAGTGGCTGATAAGATTATTATTCTTACCTTTGTGTTGGCTGAGCTGCTCTTGAATTGGATTTAAGTCCACTGCAGTTTCCCTTGTAGCTCTTAAAGAAAGATGAACTGGTTTGTGTTTCCTTAAAACTCTGTGTGAGCTGTGCCAGCTGAGGAGATGGCTGCTGAGTGTTCCAGTTGCCCGAGGCAGCTGAGGCCACTGCCTCAGCAGTTATCCCAAGCCAAGTCATTTGTCTTTGTGGTCAGTGAGCTATGGCTTATTTCTCTTTTCCAGTGTATTTTGGACTTTATTGTACAGCTTTTTCTACTCCTTTTCCCTTAAAGAATCATGAATTGCAATGTTACTGTGCTGAGAAAAAGAATGGCTGGTGCCCCAATGGAGGCCAGGTGGCTGAGGCAGGCAGGGCCAGTGTGAGGAAGGGGAGCTGCACAGAGAGGGCTTGGATGAAGGGAAGTTTACTGCATATCTGCATTGAGGAGGACATCTTTCTCCATTGACATGTTGTTTTCCTATGTGATCAGATAGACTGTCTTCTCTGGCTGAAAAGCAGAAGGCAGAAAAATGCCGTATATTAGAGCAAGCCAGAGGTTTCAGGTTCTATGAGCAGGGAAACATCCATTTCTGGAGGAACATATCTCAGTGCATAACCTCTGCTTAGCAGCTAAAGCAGAAAGCACTTTCTCCAGGCTAACGCCCACTCACGACATGCCTTTTGCTCCAATCTGAGAAGCTCACAAAATAACCATTTACTTTGTCCAAGTTTTCCATGTGAGCCAAAAGAATAGCTTGTCTTTATGATTGCTGCTATTACTTTCATCCAGTGTCAAAGCTGAGTTCCAAAAAGGTCTGTGTTTAGTCTCCAATGAATGAAAAAAAAGTTCCCTGCTCCTACTGAAAACTCTCTCATCTTTTCCAAATAGTTTCTGTGTGAAACAGAAGATGTGTCTGAGTAGTAGAGGTGGCAGCAGTTATGCTATGCTTTGGCTACAGCAGGAATTTGCAGAGTTCTCTTTGTCTGGAATCCAGGCTGAACATCCCCTCACTTGAGTAACAGGCCCATGAAAAGGCAGGATAACAGAAGGAAACCATGTCCCCTGTGTCTGTGCTCCCTGCTTAGGGATGCACATGGGCAAAGCCCTAAGGGAGCAAAGCCTGAGTGAACTTCAGAGTGCTTTCCTTTCATGAAATGTTTCCTGCTTTATGTACTAGCTATTCCTCTTTATTTATGTACCACTAAACCACTTGGTGGAGGATATTTAATTTGGAAAAAAAATATTGCATCTTCAGTTTTGATTTTTATTATAAATTAGTTTCTAAGATTAGAAGTGCAGGCATTTTAGAATTATGATTCTTTAGAGTTTTAAAGAAATATTAATTCAGTGTGATTTTTCTTATTTGGAAGTAGTAATGAGAATTGTCGTATGATTGTGAAAAGGTTTTTAGGTTATTCCCATCTAAAAACTGGCATCAAAACTGCATTGTGTCCTTACTGTCCTTCATACTTGTGCTGAAGCAGTTTATGAAGCTGTTGTCTTAGAGAGATGCGAGTTTTACACAGGCCTCCATCAGGTACAAGCCAGTCTGGAAAGCACAAACAGAGCAAATGAGTCCCTGTGTGCTCAGTGCTCTTTATTTAACAGCTTTAGTGTATGACATGCAAGCTCTTCGTCTGTGTTTCAGCAGAGAGGAGCTGCTTACAGCAGTGCCCTGGCCAGCTTCCAGCAGGGAACTCCAGAGCTCCATCTGCCAACTCCCTCCCGCAGTTACTGACGGGTAACTTCTGCCTAAATAAAGCATCTGCTCACTGCAGACTCTCCTGTGCACAAGTACATGCAGTATGCACACTTTAAGTGTCTTCATGCCTATGTCCAAATAATCTTCTTGTGATAACACAGCAGCTTCTCGTTGTGTGTTACATGGCATGGATGTTTGACCCCCACCAAATTTTCTGAAATGCTGAATTATTTTCTTTTTTTCCCCTCATCTTTGAGCAGGATTTTGGCTTTAGAGAAATTTTTAACTATCAGGTTCAATACTGAAGAGGAAATAGCAGAAATTTCTTTTGTAACAATGTCTAGAAGTATCAAGTACAAAATGAAGTACTATTATATAGGAGCTGGCAATCTCTGTGAGGGAAAGTGGAGAAGGCCTGGCCTCTCTCAGCCTGTGGATACTGGAAGAAAGGAAACTTCCCTCTCCATCCAAGAGCAGGATTTAGGTTTTATGGCAGACTTTGACTTTTGAAGACATGCTTCAAAGAAGCAGTCATAGTTTTACCTGCAGGAAGTCTATATTGCTTCTCATGCACGAACCAAAATGTGTGTCTTTAGCAGGATGTGACTGAGTATCTTTTCCAGCCCTGGATCTCATCTTTGCTTATTCTAAACTGGCTCCTTTGAACAAGAGACAATAAGAAAGAAACTATCCAACAGCCTCCCAGGAAGGCAAATGTTTGTTTTAGTGAAAAGAGGAAAAGAGATGCAGTTCAACAGAGGCTCCTGATTTGAAAGACATTTGCAGACAGTGGCACAAGGCAGTGTTAGTCTGACACAATGACCATCCTGGGCCAGTTGTGTTGCCTTTTCATTTTTGCTGTCTGAAACCAGAGAATTTAAGTCAATTTTCCCTGACAATTAGTGTTATGTACATGGTATATGCAGGTGCTTTCTGACTCCAAAGTTACTAACAATCATCTTTATTTGATGCTGAAAGTACATTTCAGCTTAGTGTTTGAATGTGTGTTTCTATTTTTACAGAAAAATAACAATTATAGACCCATTGCCACGCTGCTGCTTCTATAGTCTTTGTAGCTGAATATAAGTGAGGGAAAATGAAGTTCCTTATCTCTAGTTTTCAACAGATTTTGTTTTCCCATTTCCCCATGGTTTAAGAAAGCAATTGCTCTTTGGCAGTCAAATTTGCAAGCAGATTTCTTCGGCATAAGTGCTTCTGGCATAGCTGTATGTTGATAATCAATTATACAACAGAATGAAAATAAGAAAGAGATGATGGTAATTCAATAATTCCTTGATAATAAAAGCATTATTCACTATATATTTTTGTACCCTAGCCCCAGATTTATGTTAATTGTTACTAGACTCCTGCAGAATACAATTATTTATAAACACTTGTCAGTGTCAGAAAAATGGACAGTAGTTAAAATTCTGGGCATATCAGATGCAAGTAGGACTTTCATAGTGATAGGATTTCACCCTTGGATTATGCTGAGAGTTCTCACTCAAGAGATGCCTGAAAGCTTAAGAAATTTCTTTTTTTTTTTCCTACTGGGAAGTAAGAAGTTGTTTCAGGCTGATGTCAGAATATATCCAAGTGGGTATGGGAGCAGGCAAGTTCCAAAATCACTTTAAATTAAAAATCAGGCCAATGATAGTTTGCGTTCCCTGCAAGCAAAAATTTCTCAGTATCCAAATATAGCTTTAGAATACATGGCCCCAAGGAAGGATTAGTACCATCTTATGATAAATGTGATTAAATAGAAGAGTCTATTTGAAGTTCCTCTGGAATTTGCCACTCCTATATTTGTACACCTTTAGCTACTCCTGGAGGAAAGTGAGTGAAAGGAATTTTCCTGGGATTTGTATTGGCAAACTTCTTTTCTAAGGGCCAAGGAGTCTTAAATTACTCTAAAATTTATGTGGAATGTGAGTCTATGCTCTTTTTTGCATTTTATCTTATTGCTGAGAAACAAAATATAATGACGTTTCAACAACACACCCAGAGAAGCTGTCACTCTTGCAATGCAGTAGAAGGTTTGGTGAACCTGCACTTGAGTGAATGGTTTCTATTCTGGATGTTTGGTAAAATGTGTGTGAAGAATAAATGGATTGAATTTAAATTCTGAAATGGAATTTTGTGGTGAAGGGAAGGAGAAAACATACAAGGGCTGTCCTCTAAGCAACAATCACAGAGTGAAAGTATGAAAAAGAAAATTCTAAAATGTATCAGTTTAATCTCCAGATTTTGTGAGACGTAGCAGGTTTTGGATCAGATTCTTGGCAGAAAATTAATGCATTTAAAACTTAATGTAAATATTTAGGCAAGGCAAGACACAGGCAATGAATGTTGGAGCTGTGTAATGTGTTGTTCTGGCAGATGATGGCACCGTGTGGCTCAATGGCTCTTCTCCCTCCCTCATGTGGGTGTTTCCTCATGTCCCCAGGACTTTTGTTTGAACAATTATTGCCGTGGAAATCACCAGGTGAGCAGTTCTGTGAATGACTGGTGCCACAGTGATAGTCTTTGGTACAGAGGTGGAGTTTTGTAACTGCTAAAGCTGTTGTAGCCATGGGCACACTTAAGGGGTCAGGAGGTTGTGTTTTCTTGTTAGATGCTGCCCTCACACTTCATTCTGTTTGTATGGATTCTATACAGGTGTATGAATATGTGTGTATAGAGTGTATATATTCATGTAGAGTGGGTGAATTTTACAGATGGAAGATTCTAATTTGGCAGCATATTAGGAAGAAAATGGGAATTAAGGAGATTCTGTCACCACAGTAAGGCCTCAGATTTTTTTTTTTTTTAATTTAACCAAACATAATACTTGTGAGATATGTCATGTTGATAATACTAAAAAATAAAATTTATCTGTTATGAGAACAGACTCAGTTTGAACAGGTATAGATCAAGCTGTTAATTTACTTACCCTAATTCAGAGAGACAACTTTAAAGCATGTTTCAGCCTCCAGGGCATCTTCTGATGGATAGTTATGACAGTTTATGTACTAATAACACTTGTTCACTAGAAAATAATTTTGAAACCACAGATCTCTTATGTAGTCACCCCACAATTTAACTTCCAGTCATTGTTGGACTCAACTACATTTGAGTCACAAGCCTACCAGTCAAAATATGTGTCTCTTTATGAACCCTCTGGATCCCCTTGTCTTCCCAGAATTACTTTATTTAGGCACCTAAATAAGCTGATGTTCATTTCAGCACACAACAAATAATATTGGTAACTGAGAAAATTAAAGTCAAGTAATCTTGGGCAGGGTTATGAGAGATGAAAGGTCAAGCTGGAGTGTACAAGGTAGGTGGCTTTTACAAAAAAAAAAGAAAATTCATTTAATAACTTACCTTTAAATATTCCTGATCTTAGAAATTCTTTCAGGTTGCTAGTGTCTCCTTTGCAATGTAGGCAAATAGGCTGCCTTTGGCAGCTGCAGATGCCATGATAGCATAGAGGCCTCATGTTTACTGTGAAAAGATTGAATAAAATTCGCATTCTTTGGCACTTCTGCTACTCTTAACACTATCTTAAGTGCCTCTTCCCTCTTGACTGGCTACAGTGTTTATTTTTTACAGTGGAAAACCATGGCTGATAGTGAATCATCAGACCAGCAACTACTGGCCTTTTCTGGAATGATGTAACTGGTAGTGAGATGCATGTGAAAGGCAGCCATTATCTGAAGCAATGCTAAAATGACAATATTCTAGATTAAAAAAACATAAATAATCAGATGCTACAGTATTGAGGTTGCATTGTGAGAAGGATACTGAGGTTACTCAGGATACTCTGAAAATTACCACAGGATGATGGGTCCTTTCCTGTTTGAAGCAGACAGGCATGTTCATATGCAAGTCTCCTGAGGAACTTCTGGGGAATGATAGACATGAAGTGCCATATTTGCCCTATAATTTTTCTATCACACGCTGTATTGCTGCATAGGTGACTTTTAAGTTGCAGTTTTAGGTGTGTTTCTGATATGTTAAGTTTAGAGTGATCTATATTTAGCAAGTGCAGTGGTTTTCAGGATAGAATTGCTCAAATGTTTTTTGGCATATTACTCTGTCAAAATGCAAGGCTTGAAACAGGTTTATCCAGAATTCAGTGTTTGGTGAATGGAAGTTCATTCTTAGCACCCTAAAAGGGCAGCAGGTCCATGAGCACTGAAGTTTCACAGCCAATATACTTTTAAATAATGAAGAGCACTTTAAATGGACCACATTTAAACATTTTACTGTCAGGGAGATACTATTAATACTTTAATCCATTCTTAGTCTGCTCCTCAAATGCTTTTTAGACTCAAACTAGAAAGACAAAGTGCTTCAATGCACTGTTAAATGACTTATGCTTTCTGTTGAGTCACATCCTGCCCCTTTCTTAAAGGAAATGAACATTGGAGACATTAGATTTTATGCCAGCAATGTTTAATGTGAAACACTTGGCCCTAGCAGACCTCATTTTCTTGCTCATGCTGATTTTGCAGATTGGTAACTGCACTAATTTCAGTGGCTCTGGTGAGATTTCATCTTGGAAAGCAAAGCTGTGTTCACAAAGGGTAAAATGCAATCTTCAAAATGCATTAACAATGGCTTTGGGAAAAGTAAGAGTTTTTCATTTTCTACTCTACATGAGGATATCCATAGTTTCCACACTAAGCTCTGTATGCCAGCTGGGAAAGACAGTATGAATTCATTAGTGCCTGGATCGAGGAGGTTGTTCTCAAAAGAGAGCTTGAAACAAATAATTGTAGTGTAATTTTATTTTATTGGCATTGGTAATTAGGTACAACAGTTGCTGTGAAGTTCTGTAGGTGTTTTAGAGACAGAAATAAAATTAAATTATATATTTTCTGTGTCTCTGCAAATTATTCTACAGAGATCTGTGTTTTTAATGAGACAGAACTACCAATTTGTTATCATTAACCAGACCAAAATGTCACCTTGCAAGAAGACTTTTAGTTAAACTCCTGAATGGTTTCACGACTGCCTTGAGATTTCAATTAACTTTTTATTACATGAAATACAATGTTATTAATAGCCAAGAGAACAATGAGCTAACATTGTAAGGCAAATGTGTTGCTGAAATGGAGAATTAAAAATGGGAAATGTTAATCCTGCAGTGGTCTGTGAAGCAAGTTGTTTATGGTTGATCCATACTGATAAAAGTAGTCATTAAAAAAAAAAAAAAAAGATGGGAGGGAGAGGGGCAGTTTCAGGGAATTTGATGACAGATGGCTTGAAGGTGGAGAGATGCTCCCTTATTTTGGAGAACTTGTTATAAGCACCCAGAAAAGTCTGTTCCAGAAGCAACATAGGAAAACCAGTCAGCAGAAGGTGTCCAGTTTGTGGCAGGTGACAGGCAGGAGATGACTCTGCTTGGCTCTCCAGCTCCTGCAGAGACAGGGGCTGTGCCCAGGAGTTGGTCCCAAACTTTTCATTCTGGTCATAGTGCAGTATTTCCCTTCAGGTTCAGGTTTCAAGCTCTTGAAGGATTTTTTAGCAGTGTTGAGACTTTGGACATATAATTTGGAGTTTATACCAACTTGCTTTTTAAAGATGTGTGTGAGGTTGAGCTCTTTCCCGTGTTTGCTCAGCAAAGGTATTTTATTAATCAGGCTATGAAATATGACTGCCACACCCAGTTCAAAATTTTGTAGGTACTTTTAAAGTTAAGAGGCATGCAAAAAAGAACCTATTCCAATTTCTTTTTCCATAGAATTGTAGAATAGTTTATATTGGAAAGGACCTTAAATGTCATCTTGTTCCAACCCCTGCCATGGGCAGGACACCTTCCACTAGACCGGGTTACTCCAAACCCCATCCAGCCTGGCCTTGGACACTTCCAGGGATGGGGCAGCCACAGCTTCTCTGGGCAACCTCTGCCAGGCCCTCACCTGGGAATAGTAAAGACAGTAAAGATTTTCTTCCTAATGTCTAAACTAAACTTGTCTTTTTTTCAGTCTGAATCCATCTCCCTTTGTTCTATAATTAAATGCCCTGTTTTTTCCTATATTAAGGTGCAAACTGTATTTAAAAATCTTAGAAATTTACAATTCTAAAGCAGCAGATTTCAAAAAGTACCATCTGCACTGTTTCTTGAAAACATATTAAAAAGGTAAGATGAGGAACTTTTCTTTAAAGAAAAAAGGATATTTTAGAGCGCTCAGGGCTGCACATATTCAAAATAAGGTTGTTCTTTCCTCATCTTTTTCTTCTATGTTTTCTTCTCTTGAACATAGTTGTGGAGAAGCTTAACCGCTCTGGAATACCAGACTACTTTGGTAGGAACATGAATGATGACAGATGCAGCTATTTTGGGGACTGAAAATGCTAATCCATGTAATTGTAAAAACACATGAAACTCCATAATGGCTTTTTTGTACACTGAAATGAAGATGTCTGCTTGCACTTGCCTTTGAGTTTAATCTTAAGAACTCAGGGCAGACTTCCCAAGAAACTATGGTACCTCAGAAATAGAGCACCTAAACTTTTTATATGCAGTTGTTATTGCTGTCTTTCCCTTTGCTAATTTGTTCATTTCAGATTTTTCAACCTTATGTTATATTAGGAGTTGTCTCCACAGGGTAAATAAATAATTTTAAAAACCTGAGGATCGTTATGGACACTGACTCCATCAAAGCTAAACTTTATTGTGGCTATTGATATGTGGATATTGGTATTTTCAGCTATGGGCAGAAAACCAAAAATGGATGGCCATTTTCCTGGCTGACTACTTACTGATGTGTGCGTGTGTGTGTGTGTTTATGTGTGTGTGAATTTGAAATACTTTTATCCTGGACCCAAGGCACAGGTACTGAAGCTTGAGAAAAAAGGATGAAAGAAATTAGGGAATGAACACCATTTTATGGAAAAATACCATTGCACAGTGTTATAAAGCAAGTTATGGAATTGTCTTAAGTATACAAATACTTTCTAATCTAATTTTGAATAGGTAAGTGTGCTATTCCCCAAATTGTTTTTCCCATTAGCTGCTCAGCATTCCTGAACTTGAAGAGTTCAGGAAGGGCCTCTTACAACATGGATGGCAACCTAGCACAGGGGGTGTCTACACAAAACTCGTTGTGTTTTCTCTCAGCTTAGGCAGTTGTACATAACCTTGTATTTTAGCAATGTAATCTTCATGCCCAGTCACTTTGGCTTAATGCTCGAGGTACCCATGGGAATCTCTCAGTTCAGAAAGAGCCTCTGTGTCACAGCCTTCGAGGTGACAAAATGCATCTCAGAATGACACGTTCGTCTGAATGCAGCTGAAGAATTTTTAAGTGAGATATCATTTTTCTCTACAAAAGTAAAAGTACGAGGCAACAGGTTTGTATTGTTTTTCTATTATCTTTTGCATGTCATCCAAAGATGAAAAAGCTTTAAAGTCTCATTTTTAGCCATTATTAACACCTTGCATTTTAAATCATGTTGCTTTACTGTGGAACCATCTCTTCACTGGATGTTAATAAAAAGCAATTGCAAAAATGGAAGCAGGCTGTAGTTTTCTCTTTCTCCTGTTTGCTTATTCTCAGGTTTTCATTCTGTTTCACACTTTTTCTTTTCATGTAATATCTATCTACAAGGTTAATTAAAAACAAGGTTTCTTTTCTAGGCAAGTAGAAGACCATGTATTATTTTTGAGAAATATTTTGGGCATCCTTTCACAAGACTTATTGTTTCTACAAATTGCAAAGTTTACCATTATTTCCTCAGAGCTCTCTTGGAGTCAGGAATATCCTAGCCATTGAGTCAGAACCTCTTCATATTTCACCTTTTAATAATTTTCCAGTTGCAAATGGTTGTCTGTGTTGTTTTTTCTAAACCCTACATAGATTAAAAAAAAATTCTAATTAAGTGAAAACAGACTGAAATGTGACTCATCCTGCTTGTCAGGGATTGGTTTGCAGATGTAATTTTACTTTCTATAGCCAAAACTGGAGAACAGTCATAACTAGTCTAACATATTATGTTTCTGTTCAACTAAATTAAATCTCAATACTTTTAAAAAGGTTTCAATAAGAGTTATTTTCTTTCAGCCCTCCTATTATTAAGTAAATTTGAGCACTCTCCAGATCAGTCCTGCACTCCTGCATGTCTCACTAGAACTTAAAAATCCAGCAGGGAATTTTTGAATAAAATAGCATCTTTTATGTTCCAGTAAGAGAGATTCCTGGTGGATGACTGCATAGCTGTAGTAATCTCATTGTTCAGGGGAAAGTGAGGTATTCCTTAGCATAATGCTGAATTTCCAGTCTCCCTCTGTATTTTCTGGGGAACTATGTTCAGAGACCAAAAAAAAAACAAAACAAAACCCCACATCTTTAACATTACATTGCTCCAGAAATACACAGGAAGTTAATTTTTGATACATTATAAATTCTTTGGTTCCAAAATGCTTCAGCTCACAATCTCTTTGCTTGCTTTATTATTTTATTAGCCTGACTGGGAAAAAAAGACTTTTCAGTTCTTATGTGGGAGGAGGAGGGAGGAGTAAAAAGATTAACATCTGAGAGAGAATTACAAAGCTGGGAAATAAAAATAGCTTTTGGGACGGCACTGTGAAGTAAGTCATACTTTTGGTTAGGGACCCAGATGAAGCAGGGCTATGGGAAGGAGAGAGCCAGCTTCTGAGGGATGGCCTGACGGGGGAATTCTTGGCCATCTGATGGAAAGGGGAAATTTCAGGCATGACTGTTGCTTGGAGAAGATGGGATTTTAAAGTCAGACGATTTATTTCATGTTTCTCAGCTCTCTCAATCTGGCCAGAATGGTGTTTCTTGGAATTTGCAGACCTGTGAATGTCCTCAGTTGGGCACTTGCATGAAGCTTGCACAGAACTGTCTTTGAAGCAGTTTTTGGTTCTTGGCTTTTGAGCTGGTTTGAAACAGTTTTGGTTCTCTGCCCTAGCCCTGACCTGCTTTTCGCCCTTGTGAGCCACAGCTGCCGGCAGCTCCAGATCCAGTACTCAGAGCTAAGACTCAAGCTAACACAGATCCACAGCCAAAAAAGTTGATTAGTCTGTTGAAACATACCATGGTATTTAAAATTTTAAATTGTAATCTGGCCTATGATCATAAAAAACCCCATGAAAATGAAGTCATTCAAGAAGATCTGTAGCTGTAGAGAGTGTTTTGCCCTCAACAAATGTATAAAATATCAGTTAAGTTTAATGAGACTTACACAGGTGCATTGATGACCTTGGGATTTCAAAGTATTTCATTTTTTTTGAGTACTAGTGACTGAATTTTCCTGCCTGGCACACAGCTGGCTTTCTTTCAAAAATATTTATCTTCAGTTATCCATTTGAACCCTTTGAAACCCCATTTCCACTATTGGGAAAGAGGATTGCACAGATGAAGGACTATGCTGATTTCACCTGATTTCCCCAAACAAGTTGTGTAATTACTCAGTATGTTTGAGTATATATAATTATAAAACTGAATGTGACATTACAGCCTTAGGGGGATCATTTCACAGAAATTCTGCATTGATCTGTTCAAATGGGAAAAAGTAGCATTTACATGAACTGCTTGCCAGCTCTTTGCTTTAGAAATACATTTGCTTTTAAAGGGATACTGTGTCACTCTTAAAGGATATGGAAAAAGTATTCACTGGGAACATTTTCCTACATTGTTTCCTAGAACTACTGAAGTGCCTTAAACATAAGTTTTCTCTCAGAGATGGAGGAAATAAGTGAATTTGTACAATTCTGGGACCAATAGAAATAACTTGGAGAAGGACTAAGTTCCATAAGCCTGGGGTAGATCATGCATGTTTGCTAGAGATGCAGATCAAACTTCAGTTGTATCTGTCCTCAATAATATGGATAGATTCACTTTTGAATAAAAACAGGAAAAAACATTTAGAGCATGCTTGACAGTATAAATATTGGGCACTTACATGTTTATAGAGAGGAGTATTGTAGACAAGCCAAGCTATAGGATTAAAGCCTTCCATTAGCCCCTGTGTAAATGTGAGTGAACAAAAGACAGAACTACTTTTATTTTTATTTTACTACTTCTTATTGATAGTGGAGAGTGATTTCCATGAAGGCTGGTAAATATCAGAGACTTAAGTTTCAATAGCACTTACAATAATTGTTTCTGCAGTTTCTTTGAGCAATTTCTCACCATCATTGGAAAAATGGCATTTGGCTTTGAGTTTTCTGACATTGGCTGACCTCTGTGTTCAAGGCACTTAGAGCTGACTTGAATCTGACTGTGTAAATGTGATGCTAAATAAAGCTTGAAAATAAACAACTGCAAACAGCCTTTAGATGAATTGAAGTAATTACAGAAGCATCCACTGTTGTAGAAACTAATGGTTCTTTGGGTACAACTTAGAGAGGTTTAAAACCTTACAATAGCACTGAAGGAGTATGCTGTTGAAAAGGATCCAGCTTCGTGAAAAGAAAGGGATCATTCTATGATTATTTAGCTGTTCTTTTTTTTCCTATATAACTTTGGGTTGTGACTTTTTTTTTTTTTTTTGAGTTTGAATACTTTAGTTCCTGCAAAAAGTGCATGATTCGACCATGTTCCTGTTTATAGAGACTCGTTCTCTGCCAAAGAAAACATTTGTCTGTGTGCCACTCTAACTAAGTACTTCCTCTAGTCTATGTGTGTGTTAGGTTCAGCTTGGCCTCCTGATGCTCTGTTGGAGCCCATATATAAGGTAGTGGGCTTTTAAAATTCCTTGGTACAGGTCTAGCAGCAAACATTCAAATAGCCACTGCAAGATTGTCATAACAACTTGACACTGGGATCTGATAATACCTCAGTCTGGGGTTATGGAGAGTGCAAAAGGCTCCATCTATCTTGTTTTTTTCTACCACAATCTGTATTTTGTTATTTTGCTGGTGACAGGCAGTTGCTTTCCTTTGCCACAGTGGAAGTTCTAATCAGGACACACTTTAATGGGTCAGTGGGTTGAGTTTCTTCTAGTACTGCTCCTGAAGCTGTAGTGCAATGAGCTCTTTGTGGTCTGTTGGTCCCCCCACCATTGGAAATGGCTTTATTCTACAATTTGAGTGATTTTTCAGGGGCCTAAAACTTCTCCTTTGTGCATATAAATAGAATTCTTAAACATCTGGGACACTGAGGAGAGGTTAAGAGTAACTTTTCCACCCTCCCTTCTCCTTCTATTTTCTACACTTTAGAAAACTCACAAGTTTGTTCAGGAGGGCTGGTGTACAAACCTTAATCTAGGATTTCAAAAAGACTTAAAAAAAGAAAAAGAGAAGATATATTAAATAAACTAGGTCCTGGAGAAAGTCTGAGCTCTAGGGATATTTGACTAAATGCTGCTGACTTTTTAAGAGTTTGCTCTTATCCTTGAGTTAACATCTGCATGGAACCCTGTGACTTCAGTGGGGCTTGTGACACTTTTGACAATTCCTAAGGGAGTCTTACAGGTAAGGCTGGGATCAATGTCATGTTCCTGACAGGACTTTATGTGTTTGCTTTCTTTTCAGAGGGATGTTGTCTCTTAAATACGCTCCCAATCACATCTCGGTGAAGAAAAGAGTCCTGAATAGCAAGTACTTGATGTTCCACAGATTTTAGTATACTGGGAATTAAATGTTTGATTGTAATTGTCTATTTTTATCCTTGTATTTAAACATCTCATACACTGGGTTGAAAACATAGATGACAATGCTCATTCAATTTCTTTTATATACTTCCACCATTCAGCACTAATTCTCCTGTGAAGAGCAAAGTCTAAATTGCATGAAGGATAATTTCAAGCAGGATAAAATGTACTTTTGCTTAGTGTTAAAAAAACTTATCCTTTGCAGCTAGAATGCAAGTTTTAACTATCTGCTATTATTAATTCGTATAATATTCTTTTATTATTACTTAAAAAGCTTGCAATAGAAAATGTCAATTCATATATAATTTTAGTGAAGCTGGAAGAATTTTGAGATTTATCTGCTTCTTGGAGTTGTTTTTAGAATTACACCTAAGAATAAGAGACTGGTGTGAATTTCTAGCCTTACTCTTCTTGAATTTAGAATACAGGAAAAGTTTTAATACAAAATCTTGACCTAATTTATTTGCATCCAGAAAGCCTGTGACATTGTCCCAGATAGCAAACAGCCATTAACTGAGGGGAAAAAGAGCAGGCCAGTTACCCTCTGTGGCTGTCACTTAACTCTGAGTACATTTCCAATCACCCCATCCCTGGATCCAGGGTTCCAAGGTGAGGTTGTGTTCACGTGCTGCAGTGCCACCAGGTTTAAGTATTTCAGCTGCTGCCAGAAATGACACAACAAGAGATAAAAGAAGTTTTTGCAGGGGGATTTTTGAGAAGCAAATAAGTTATGCTACTGTGGCAATGTACAACCATCTTTAAGCTTTAATAATTATTTTATAAAGTAACTGAAGCTCATCTAAGCTATCAGTCTTTGAAAAAGATAAGAGGCTGATTTCCTGAACTACATCATGAAAGCAATCAGTTGAGGTAGAATAAAGCATATCAGTGAGTATGGAGAGTAGATATTCTCTTCCACAATCTTCTTTAGCCCATTAACTAGATGAAAATCCACTTGGTGGTGGGTCATAAATTTGAAAATAAGCCTAGCTCATAAAGAGTTCAGCATTGAAATAAAAATTTCAAAAAGTTTTCTAAAAGGGCTCAGTTTGCACATTTTTTCACAGCAAAAATTAAATGTAAATTTGATGAATTGTTTCTGAGTAAACTATGTTTTCAATTAGCACTTAATGTTTAAAGGCAGTCCAAAATGTGCTCCACACATGCATTCACAGAATCTTAGTGAATTAGGCTCATAAAAGCTATAAAATATTGGAAAGAAGACAGCATGGAAAGGAAATGGAAAATTAAAGCAGGCAGAATAAACCTCTTTTACCTTCTCTATTTGAACCTAGATACAACTGTATTATTTCATGTTCTGGTAGTGACACCAATAACCCCAGCACTAGATGTAACTCTGTTACAGAAATTTTTCTTTCTTTCAGCTTTGTGTGAATGTGATGCATAAATTCAAATCTCATGTCCCTGACTTATACCAATTCTGATTCCTTTTTTCCTCCTTTTTGTCTATTACTTCCTTTCACTGTCATTACTATCCCCCTTTCTTTTATTAATTATCCATAATTTTGTCCATGTTGGAACAGTTTTTCCCTGGCTGCTTAAAAGAAAGAAATAGGGAATGTCAATGTCAACACGAAAAATACTAAAAGTATAATGAGTTTTCCTTTTTCATGATTTTTAAAACTGTTTTTAAATTGGGTTTTATGAATGCCCTGGTTTTCCAATTATCAGATCTTACCACCTGATAGAGGTAGATCCTATCTTCTAGAAGGCTCACTTTTAAGAGAGAATATAGCCATTATATAAATCACAATTTCTTGCTAGAAGAAAAGTAATACTGGAAAGAATCTAAAAGGATCACCTCGACTATTCCAATCCAAGCAGATTAAAGTTTATGTATTACAGAGTGATGAAAAAATGGGCAAAAAGGGGTGGAAGCTTCCATCACAAGAGAATGTATTAATTCAGCAGCTGAAATATTGCTGGTAACTTCAGCAGGGGCAATCTTTCACCCCTGTGTCTACTCCTTTGGGTTGATGTCAAAAATGCCTATCCCAAAATGATTAAATGATTCTTACTAATTAAAGATATTGAATAATGTATTTTATGAAGGTTACCTTATAGAAAGCTGAGCAATTCCAGGAAGATGCTGAGCAAGCTAAGCTGCCTTTGTCAATGGAGATGGGACCTTTCCCAGTTTTAAATGGTAAGTGGAATCAAAGGCACTTCAAGTATACAGGACAAAACCCAATATGTTTAATTCTTTTTTTTTTCTAGAAATGTAAATTTAATATAGGGCATTATGTCATAGAATATGCTGAGTTGGAAGGGACCCATGAGGATCATTGAGTCCAACTCATGGCCAAGCACAGCACACCCCAAGAATTCCACCACGTGCCTGAGACTGTTGTCCAAACGTGTCTATAGATACTGAACATTCACTAAACATCTGCTAAGTATTTTTTTTTTTACATGAGAAACAATATCCTGTGTAAATGGATCCCTTCAGTCCTACTTTATAGCATGTGTAAAGTCACAGGCACTTTGTTTCATATGGATGTAATAATAAATAGGAGGTTTTAGGGGGGAAAATATATTCCTTATTTTAGTGGCCCTTTCCCTGTGAGGGAAGGCACTCCTTGGACCTGTCTCCACTTCTGGTTTGCACAGTGCCCCATCTGCTCAAGGCACTCCCCTCTGAGGCCACCTAGCGTGGTTCCCCCATAGCTCTCTGCAGCCTCAGGCCCCAGAGCAACTGCTGACAAAGTCTCATTTTGAGCTCAGACACATTCCAGAACATTTGGTTACCTTGGGGTTTATCTCACTTGGAAGCTTGGTCTGTGGAGCTTGATCAGTAACTAACTTTCCTTGGAGCATTATGTATGCATTTTCCCTAAGATTAATTTTAACATATGTGTTCTGTGACTGGCTTGATGATTCCTAAGTCCCTCCTGGAGCTCCTTTAGTCATTCTCCAGTCACATCTGTAGACCAGCTCTGTTAATTGGCGTGCAGCATGTACAGGCTTTTCAGGGGTTTTATTTTGCTAGGAAATCAGCTGTAACTTGGGAGCAATGTGGTTTGTAGGGAGGCATTTGGAACTTCTTGCTCATGTTATAGTTGGTCAGAATGTTGCTACAAACTTAAATGCTTTATTCCCCAGGTTTCAAGTAGATGACTCCATCAGCTTTGGAAGTTCTGCAAATTCAATTTTAAGGCTGAAGATCAATGTTTTCAAAATAACAGTGTAATGATATGGCTGGGGTATTTACTGTACTTTGGTCACAGCCTGATAGGGCCAACAGGATGTTAGCCCATG
The DNA here is from genome assembly GCA_013397295.1 of Polioptila caerulea. Classification (NCBI taxonomy): domain Eukaryota; kingdom Metazoa; phylum Chordata; class Aves; order Passeriformes; family Certhiidae; genus Polioptila; species Polioptila caerulea. Next base: position 510,045 of record VYXF01012145.1, on the reverse strand, counting down.
GGACCAAAATGGAAACCATGGGCTCTTTTCTTACCCAAACTGAAACAGTTATACAGACAGGAGAGCTGAACAGAGGCCCAGGCAGCATGCTGTGCTGATATTTTGTTTCTGGTAGTTGAGAACTTGCACACTTTGGTCCATACCTTGCACATAAATAGTGGTGAATATAGGGTTCCATCTGCACAGGACTTTAGATAAGAGCATGGGCAATAAGAGTTTAATTGAGCTCCACATCCTCTTCCTGGCCTTTAGTGGGGTCATTGATGCTTCTTACATTTGTGAGAATAAATTCTGTAATATTTCTGAATATGTGAAACCTGCAGCAATCACATCTGTTTAAATAAACAACAACAGATACAAAACTTCAACAACCATGGGTGAAATCAATACAGAAGATTTTAATCGTGTCCTTAGTTTACCCAATTTAAACTCTCAAAGACAGATGCTATGTTTTGTTTCTTGAAGACATGCTATGTTGTGCTAGGACATGATGATGAGTTACCAAAGGGCTCATTTGGTGCTTGGGGCTGCACTGAGCATATTAAAGCACAGTTCAGTGGTCTGAAATCTTTGCTCAGACAAAATTGTTCTACATAGTCTTGGACATGAATTTTAAAATAAAGGAATGACAATGAAATAACACTATTTTAAAACTATGGATAAAGCTTAGTGGTGCCTATTCCCACAAAAGAATAGGGGAAAAAAAAAAATTCAGCCAAATTCTTTCTTTACAATGCCATTGGTTAAAGTGATTCCCGAGGTCAGAAAAATTATTTGGGTTATGAATATGCTTGTTGGATAGGACTTTAACTCCTTTTGCAGGGACTTTCAGTCAATGAAAAAGAACAAAGTAAACTATCTGAGAGACCTAAGGTAAATTAATGAAATATTAGGAAAAAAACAGTGAAGGCCATCAGCTGGGACCTATTTGAATTACAGATTAGCATTTGCCCTTGCCACTTAAGTGGGTAGCTTGCTGTGATCCTTTTATGTTCTCACTTAATCAGTTTAAGTTCTTGGGCAGACAAAAGCCAGCTTGACAATGAATTTGTAATAAAGAATAAAATAATGATGCTGTTTTTCCTGTTCTAGATAAAGAATAAGTATAATTTTCTGAGGACTTCATGCAAGACTTTCCCTAATTATTTCCTTAATTAATTCCTTGGCTTTTCTTGCTTAGAATAATGCTGAGTTTAATTTAATTGAGACATTCTAAAGGAAAGGCTGCCAGTGCCAATAACTTATTGAACTTACTGGGTTTGGAGTTCCTCATAGTAAAAGCCCATTTATGGTGACTGACATAATCCAAGACTCCTCACTAGCAGTTTTAAAGCAAAGTATCATTCCATGTCCCAAAATTAAACAAAAAAAAGCAACCCTGAAACAACATTACAAAGATTGAATGCAGCCAAGAAAGATATCTTTCTTTTATTAGGACTTAAATCATTTATTAAACCTTCCTACACAAAGGTTGATGGAAATAATCTCCTACAACTGGGAGCAGTGTTGCTGGTGTAGCATTGTTTAAATCTCTAGCTGATACTAGTTTTTTTTGGTGGATTTCTCTTCAGGAAGATTATGATTTTGAGGCTGTGCAGTTTGGAATCTAGTCCATTTAAAATATGATAGAAAAGTAAGTGTTTTCATTCTTGCCCTTTTCTGTAGTTTCCTATTACATTTTCTCATTTTAAATAGCAGAATTTTCTTTCCTTTTACTATGTGAAAGACCTGTATAAAATGGGAAAACTGATTCCTTATGCAGTATTGGTCTTAAAAGTGCAAAGTGAACACTCTTCAAAGGTAGAACTATTTTCCTCTCATATATTATTTCAATCGTGTTCATTTTAATGGTTAATTCCAAGAAAAGGCTAAGATTTTATGTGGACTATATTTTTACAAGCTAAATATAAGGTGTGGCAATTTGTTGCTTTTTTTTTTTTTAAGCTAAGTGTGTGATCACAAGGTGGAAATTTCAAACAGCACTTACTGTGGATTTCACTGCCTACATAAAACTTGATGGCAGCTCTCACACTGGTGTGAGCTCCCTGTGGTGAAACCTCACTGCTTTTTTAGCTTTTGAATTCAGCTAGAGTTTATTTCCAGTTTCCATGAATCCACTGGTTTCATATTGATCTAAAACACTGGCACAAGTTCCCATTTGTAGCAGATAACTTGCTCATTTATATAAAAATACTTTTTATCAGCTTGGTAAAGATTAGTTTAGAATAGGAGCACTGTCACACTGTATGGAACAGTGTGAAAGGTGTGAGAGGCCCTTAAACTCCATTGCAGAGACCCTCATGGAGATTGGATTGTAATTGCTCATAGGTACTCATGCTTAGATGCATCAGAAGCTGCTAATTGTTTTTTTCTGGCCTGGCTTTGAGATTTTGAAAGGTTTAAGTGTGTGAATGATATTTGAATGTATTTCTGAGTCCTCACAATTACCTAAGAGTATTCCCTAGCCTCATCTATCACTCACAATGTGCTTTGATTTTTGAGTAATTTTGAATTTTACATGTTACTTTTAGGTCAGATAACTTACAGTACTTACAGACTTACTGGCTAAAAGTAGATAATCTCAGAAAATGGGGTATTAGGGAGTATTTAGTTGTATATTTTTTTGGAAGTATTGTATCTCCACATTTCTAGGAGTGTCCTGGCTTTGGGAACAGCTCTTATTTCACCAAGACATTTTAGAGCTTATCATGGAGCACACACTGCTTTTGTGTGAAGATTTTGCTATTGTGTTGTCATTTCCCTTCATGTTGCATAAAGATTCTTAAAACATGAAGGTTGCTCTAATGTGAAGCACGAAACAGCTCTCCTGTGAAGACAGGCTGGAGGAGTTGAGGTTATTCAGCCTGGAGAAGGCTCTGGGGAGACCTTGTAGTATCCTGAGAGTACCCAAAGGGGGTCTGTCAGGAAGATGGGGACACACATTTTGGCAGGGCCTGTTGTGACTGGACAAGGGGTAATGGCTTTAAAATAAAGGAATGTAGATTCAGACTAGCTATAAAGAAGAATGTTATGATGAGAGTGATGAAACACTGGAAAATGAGTCCCAGAGAGGTGGTGGATGCCCCATGCCTGGAAACCTTCAAGGTCAGGCTGGACAGAGCTCTGAGAAGCCTGATCTATTTGAAGATGTCCCTTCTTGTTACAGGGGGCTTGGGCTAGGTGACCTATAAAGGTCCTTTACAACTTTAACTATTCTATGATTCTATTAAAAAGTGATTTTTTAATTATGTCATAGGACTTTTTCACCTCCTGTGAGCAATCTGCCACAAATCAGTAGCTGAGGCCATCCTGAATTCAAAGTGTCTCCTGCTGGTGGCAAGAGCCTGAGTTTGTTTCCTGCTTTTCCACATTTATTGCTCTACTGAGATGGACTAGACAAAAAGGATTCAGTCCTACCACTTCTGCAGTGTCTCTGTCTACTGAATTTGGTGAGGTTACATACTCATACTGTAAGATGGATGTATAACGATGGAGATGGATTGGAGAAGAATCTGCTCCAGGAGCTGAGGCCCAGGATTCTCCTCCCAGGGAATTTTCTTCTTGTGTAAGTTTTCCTGGGCACAGAGGAAAAACGGGCTCCAAAAAAGGCTTTACTAGTGAATCCATGACCTTGGGCTAATTTGTGAAATTCCACATTCCTCTGTTCTTACAGAATCCTAAAATCTATGGAAAAAAGTGAAAAAACATTGAAGATGCTGCATAAATATACAATATTATTCTATGCAATGTTGGCTTTTCCCCCATTGAGAGGAAGAGGGGAGAAGTAACACTTAGCATACTTGGAATTATTTCTCTGCCCACTCTTAATTGCTTGGTCTGACTCCATTCATAGTCGTGCTGCCTGAAGATTTTCTGTCACTCATATCCAATGGAAGGCTATCAAATAGCTTAGACCTGGAAGTGATTTTTTTAAATGAAAAGTGATAGACTTAATGACTCCATATGATGCTTGTAATAAAACTAAAACCATCTTTAAGTGCAGAACCATGATAAAAGGAAGTATTTATAAGGGGCATAAGGGGATGGATTCAATTTGTATCTATTTTCATCTGTTTCAGTTATGTGTCGTAATTTGTTGGTGAGACCAAAGCAGAATTAGATATGAAAGGCAGCTTTTAGATATCACTGTAAGAATCTCTCCTAGGAGTGAAATGGCAGAAGGTATTTTTGAATACCTCAGAAAAAACAAAGTGCCGAGACAGCTTGGTGCAGGAGAGTAGGGAACGTTGATGTTGTTCTCTTTCAGTGTATTTTTATGGTAATCTCTGGTTTTGCTATTAGAGCAGGTTTGATGTAGCATAGCAGTGCTCTACCATTTTCTGGTTTATCTTCTTCTGGGCGTTCTGGTCCTTCGAAGAGACAGAAGAAAACTCCACAGGCTTTAGGATTCTGCATCGCTGAGAGGTGCAAAATCACCCTGTGATTAGCCCGGGAGTTTCCAATCTGTATGAATCCAGGTGAAGATGTTTACTTCAAATGGGATTGTTCTCCAGCTGAAGTGGCTGATCATAGAAAACCTTCCAGCAGATGAATCCGTATTTCCCTGCAGCAGGTATAGATGACCCCATTCTTAGTTAATGAGGGGATTAGTGACTGAGCTTCCCTTCTGCAGACCATAAACACCGTGGGAAGAAAGAAATGTAACGTTCTACTCCCAGTAGCAAGTGATCCACAAAAGAGAGATTTGCTTAGTGCTCAGGCTAGAATGCTAATTAAGGCACATTGTTAAGGGCTAAATACTAGGCTGGGGCTTAGGTAGGTTTGTCAGGGAACAGGGGCAGAGAACCTTGAAGAAAAGCAGGTAATTGGGTAGTTTGTACAGGCATTCTGGTGTTAAAAGTGTAGAGCATCTTCCGGTGATTTCCAGCCACCTTCCCAATTGGTAGGACAGTAAATATTGAGCACGTAGGCATTTGAGGAAAGATTATTCAGCAAAAGAACTCATTTGAGAATGATTATTTCCCTTTGGGTGAAGGGGGCTTATCTGCAAGTTCCTGAAGCAAGCTGCCTTATTTTAGCTCTGTGAGCCCCTCTCAAGGGGCTGGAGTCCCGTTTGATAACACAGCGAGGCAGGGGGCAGTTATCAGGGGACAGGAGGAAATCCTCTGCACGCTGGAGGGGATCAAGTTCCTAATAAGGGAATCGGCTCCAAATGGGGCTATACCCTCCATTTCCAGGAAGCGTGCGCTGGGTGTGGTAAAAGCAGGGCTTTCTCTGCCCGACAGCTTCTTAAAACTCTGCTTTTGCTTGCTGAATAAACGGTCCTGAGAAAGCACATGCACTGCACAGCAGCAGGAAAATATCCTGCGAGTGTGCTCGTAAAGAGAAAAGTTCAAGGAAGAGTGAAGCCAGCTCTGATTCGGTTATTTACCATCAATCAGACTGTTGCTTGGCAGGGAGTGGATGATTAGGAGCCTGAACGAGCTGAAAAGGGGCAGGAAGAAAGTGGAGGCAGCATTCTTCCTATTTAAAGCTGCATCCCCTGAAAGGAGTGTTTGCAGACTGCGCTGGAGCTGGTGCTGAAAGGAGGGCTCGCGGACTTTGTCCTGGAACTGATGCGGAAAGGCAGAACGACTCCTCAGCTGGCTTCATGGTGCTAAAATAACCTTAGGATTCTGCACTTTTTCTGCCCAGGGAGGATACATGTCTAATATCTAGGCATGATGGCAGTCTTGGTACAAACGAGAACTTTTTTAATCCTCGCTGCTTTATTAGGCCGATTTGTAACCACAAAAGCGCAAGAAGTGGAAGAGTATGAAGGTGGTGAGTTTCTCTCTACCTCTAAAACAATTATCATAATCCCCCCTCTTTGCATGCAGTGTGTTTATTGTGTGACTTGGCTAATAAGCGGAGTGGAAAACCTCTGTTGTGCGAGAGTAAGACTTTTGCATTCACGTATGGAGAAGGAGGCAGAGAGGGGTTTTCACTCTGGGTTTTTGAGCGGAAGACCGAGGTTTGCGGCGCTCGCTGCGGGCACAGAGCGGGAGGGGCGGTCAAAGGCCAAGTGCTGCCGCGGGGCGCTCGGGCTGAGCCCCCGTCCCGGCGGGGCTGCGGCCGCTGGGAAGTTCCCAACAAAAGAAAGGGCTTGGGACGCGGCTGGAGGACAGCTGGGCAAGCGAGCTGCGAGTGTAAACACCGAAGGCTCGCAGGGTGGAGTCGTTTGCGCGGAACTACATCTGCTTTCTCACATTCTTTGTTTTAGAGAAATGCAGAAACGTGGATTCTCCCTTCTTTCACCCCTCCCCCCTCCTCCTTTTCATTTTCCTCTCCTTCCTTCTCCGGCTCGTTTCCCCCCGGCTCTTGCGGAGGGGCTGCGTGGTGCCGAGGATGGCACAGGGGCTCCCGTCCGCCCGGGGGCTGGCGGAGCGGGGCGAGCTCCGGGCGGGCAGCAGCGCTGGCGAGCTGCGAGCCTCGCCCGCCCGACCCGCGCTGTCTGCGGCTGCCTGGCAGCCGTCCGTGTTCGACAGCGTTTCAGAGCCTGCGAGAGACACTGCGATGGTCAGGAGAAGGCGTAGTGGGTGCACTCTTTCATCAGGCGGGATGGATGTCGCGATCTGTGTTGATTTCTTGAAACGCGAGCAGGCTGCTTGTGGGACAGTCTGGAGCTTTGTACTCCTGAACGAACTTCCTAGGCTTCTTATATGTAACACTGGCTTCTTTTCCAAATTATGCCCTTTGCAGGGCATTCCTGCACATTGTAGGATGTACCCTACAATGCAGTTTGCACTTATTTATCGTATATTTTTATGAGTGTATATTTCTTGTAACTGAACTTCTCTGGTAATACGCTGGATTGCATAAGTGAGGAGGAGTCAAAGCCTGATGAATAAACCAGTGCAGTGTTTCCGAAACTTTTGTTCTGCAAAGCAAAATGAGACTGTCCTGCCCGTGCACAGCTGTGTTAGAAGTCCCGTAGAGGGGGCACTTTATATAAACTTGTGAGTGTAATTCATATACTTACCATAAAGGGAGACATATATTATGCATTTTTCAGTTACATATAATACCAAACAAAACACTTGTGAAAATAATGACTTCATTTTTGGTATCCATTTAATAAAATATATAGCTTTTTGCCTTTTTTAAAAACTCACAAAATTTATGAGAGTTTTCTGTGGGGTTATTACATGTCGTTTACTAGATTGTTGAAATTATGGGGTAAGCCAGTAATGTAACAACGCGTTCTGGAGTCTCTTTCCCATGTGCTGATGGCTGAGGCAACTGAGAGGTACATGGTATGCCAGAGAGCAAAATATGTTGCAATAAATTAGTGACATCTGTTTACACTTGCATCACTTACTCATCTTTCTGTTTGAGAATTAATAGCTTTTGTCTACTTTACATACCCTTCTCCAATGTTCATTATATGAAAAGAAAACCAAACACAAACCAATTTTGGTGTGATGTGAGGGTTGGTGCAGTGAAGATAGAAGCAGGGTGCATTCTACACATTGGTCTGGTTTAATTGAATAAGAAAGGGATTTCACCTTTCATTTAGTTCCTGACTGAAGTCTACAAATGCTGAAGAGTGGACAGGTTTTACCCCTAGTTTGTCTTGAGTTTGGTATTTGTGCAGAGGTCTAAGATCAGCCAACATTGTGTTTTACTGCAGGTGACTTTGTCTGTAAAGCTGGTTCATTTCTCATTCACTTATGTACTACTTGAATATAGGTACTACCAGATAAATATTAGAGGTGTATGGGAAAGCAAGAAAGGCACTTCAGGAGGTGTGGAATCCAACTTTCAGGAAGGATGTAAACCAGTGTTGTACCAGTCATTTTTCGTGACAATCCTAGAAAAAATAAGAAGGGTTGAATACTGCTTGTCAACTTTAGACATAATGGCAGAAAGAAATAGCTTTTGTGGTAGTATGCTAAGAATTTATCATAAGGGGGATTGGTATTGATAGATCAGTTGAATATAATAAGGCAGGTAATATGGTGAACAAACCTTAATGAAAGAACTGTAATACTTCTTCCAGCCAAACATACTGCTTAACAGTAATGGTTTTGGGCACTGACCATTGCTGTGCTTTTAAGCAACACCAGTTTCTTTATTACTATATTTCTTTTTCTCTTGAAACCATTGCAGATTGATCTGTTTTGCTCAAGAACACATGACTAGTAGTGCTATATGATGCATGTGTTTAAAATTTAGGTAAAAATGTGAAAACTAGACACTTCCAAACCTAGCACAGCAAAATTTGTCATTTTGAGACTGACTAAGCGTGCCTATTTAAAAGTTATCAATAAGATCAGTGCTGTAAAATCCTAGAAGGACTGAAAGATCCTGGTTTTAATTTCTTTGTAGAGACCTGGTCTAGTTCAGAATGCAACAGGATCAAAAAGTGCCCAGGAGGTGACTGAAGTTTTGTGCTTTTTAAATGCTGAATACCTGAAAGCTCCGAACCTTTGGTACAGGGTTTCCCCTACAACTCTACCATCCTTCCTACCAGCAGAAGCAGGGTGTGCTTCTGGGTCATTTCCCATCCCCTTGGGAGTGCAAAAGGTTTTTTGAAAATACATTATAAACACACCTTTAGTGGAAAATCAGTACACTTGAGTCAGATTTGAAATTGTGGGAATCACCTTGTTCAAGAATTGTCTGTGCAAATTGCACATGGCCATGGCAGTGGTGGTTTGTTGCCACCATCTCCCATATTTCTCTTCAATCCTATACTTGCCTTTGGTTCTCATCTGTTTTTGCAATGTACCTCTGTCTGAATTATATTTTCCTGTCCACCTCTTGTGGTGTCAACCTTCCTTCAGCTGAGATCAGTGTGAGCCCTGGTGTTGATTTAAAAGTATCTAATTTACCTTGTTTTACAGTGTGAACAAGGAAAAAAAAAAAGAAATGGTCATTGTTCTGTTTTGATTAATGATCATCTTTGCCTTTTTTGAATTCTCAATGTCTTTCATTTTGTCTGGAAACCATGCAAGGGAGACAGGAGAGCGGAGTGACTTTGGGGACACAAACAGCTCAGCTGGTGAAATGGGGGCTATTAAGGGTGTCCTTTATCTTCTCACTGATCCTATCTTCAGGGAGATGGTGTCACATTGCACCGTCCCCATAGTGGGGCAAGTGTTGGGAACAAGGTGACAAGTGAAAGTCCCCTCTAGCTATGAGAAAGTAAGAGAATTATTGAGTATTTGTGCCAAATGCTTCTTTAGGTCTTATGGGTCTTTTATCTATATAAAAATTCCTCACAGCTCCTAAGGACAATGATATTGTATGATTCTATATGAAAGCAGAAAAGCACCCCTGTTTTCACAATTTTAGTGAAGATCTGCTAATAGTTAGAATTACAGAATTATTGTTTAGGTTGGAAAAGACCCTTAAGATCATTGAATCCAACTGTTTGCTCAGCAGTGCTTCAGCTCAGCTTGGTGTTGGCTGTGAACTTGCTGTGATCCCCTCATGCAGATCATTGGCAAAGATATTGAACAGGACTGGGCCCAGTACTGAGCCCTGGGGAACACCACTAGTGACCAGATGCCAACTGGATTTCACTCCACTCGCCACCAGTCTTAGGGCTTGACCCTAGGACAGTTTTTTACTTAGTGGACAGTGCACCCATCCAAGCCATGAGCAGCCAGTTTTGCTGGGAGAATGCCATGGGAAACAGTGACCAAAGCTTTGCTAAGTTCCAGGTAGACAACAGCCCAGCCTTTTCCTCACCCCATAAGTGGGTCACCTTGTCATAAAAGAAGATCAGTTTGGTCAAGCCAGACCTGCTTTTCATAAACCCATGCTGGCTGGGCCTGATCCCCTGGTTGTGCTGAATTGTGATTCTTTTTTTCCCCCCCAAAAGTTCCAGATCCCCAGATTGCTCTCTTATTCCTGTACCTCTGCTTTCTTAGTGAGAAAGCCTGCATATGTGTGTGTGTGTGTGCATCTAGGTATATGTGTTTGGGGGTTTAAGCATAACAAATAATTCAAAAATAGATATTATTATAGCTCTAAACAAGCAGCAAATGGGAACCTAGTATCTGTTAGACAAAGTCCTAATTCTGCATGGACTAACTCATTGGCTTAGAATATTTGGGTTTGACTTTCCTGACAGTAAAAGTGTGGGAAGGATACTCTACAAATGTCTACAAGACGATGCCTTGAGAGGATTTCTTCTGTTCAGCCTGAGCAAAACTTTGCTTAAAATTATGGCATACGTAAAATTGAGGGTCATGTTAAACTATTCACATTAATTTGTAGTTTTTTGGAAAATAGTTTGTGATTGAAGAATAATTGCATGCTGTGTTTGTTAGTGCAGGCATTTTTTCCCCATGATGTTTACAAATATGGATTTTTGTCATGGAAACCGAATGGTCATTTCATGACTCATGTTTTGACATGCTCTGTCTTCATTTCTTGGTGAGGTTTTTTCATCCTTGCAATTTGTTTCAGTGTGATAACATTCTATCAGCTTTATTTGCTCATGCAAAACATGCAGGATTGGTCCTGTTTAACAATAGTTAAAAATAAGTACTTTTAAAATTGCTAATGCTTTAGAAGTTTTCAGAAAAAAGAAATATCTACCAAATCAGTTGACTGATGATAAATGCTCCTAGGAAACCCTGCTTAGGAACTACTCTTGGTGTTGAAGTTGTGTTTACTATCTGGGTAAACTGTAAGTTAAGATTTTTCTGTGGTTAGAATTAAAAGTGGTCAACTTGCCATATAACTTGTTTTTTGGTGTTTTCTGAGAAAAGAAACAGAGATTCTTGTGTGTATGTGCAGGGAAGCAGAAACAGTAAAGGCAGATCTTCATGCAACAATATAATCCTTTAAAAAAACTGAGCAGATGTTCGTGGCCTGTATACAACTATTTTTCCGTATACAGAGGAAGGCAACAAACTCAGTGCCAAGAAATAACAAAGTAATAAAAAATAGTTGAAATTCCAGCTGGGGGCATGTGATCTATCCTTATATGTGCACTGTTTCACTTATGTTTGTCATTGTGACCCTGCACATTTTTGTGTGTAAAGCGCTGATATAATTTTCTCAGAAATTCTCCTTAGAAAGAATAAATCAAAGTGTTAATCTAGTGGATTCTCAGTTGGGTCAGAGGAGAGAGACTTTACTTGCTCTTCAGCTTATTGTGTAGTCAAAGCCCCCATTCTCAATATAACCAGCAAGGCAAACCCAAGTATCCTTTAATGTAAAATGAATAAATTAATCAGATTAACTTGGAATTTCAGTTTTTGACAAAGGCTTCTTGGAGTTTGAACATTCAGAGCATGAGGAAGGATTGTTGCACTGCCTGAAATCTCAAGCTGCAACAGACCCACCTTGTTTGACCGTCTTTGAATGCCCTGGTGACACTGTCATGTGCTGAGAGTCAGGTATGAGCTGAACTGGAATGTAGGATGCATTAATTCCAAATTTAATGAAGAAAAATTATTTCTTTCCATGGTATAAAATGAGAAACCAGGTACTTTCAAGCTAGAGAGAAATGTCTCATAAGTCATGTAACACTTAGAGGAACAGAGGTACCCCAGGGGGTGGCATCATGTATTGTTTATGTCTTTTACATAACAAATGCAGAAACAATACTGTTTCTGTAGATAGTTTTTTTTTTTTCTTTGCTCATGGATTGTTCTGTGACTCTGTGCTTTTCCTAACCTAAATTTAGATAAATTTGAAGAGTTAGTGCTTGAACTACTAGAAAGGATAAACCAGTGGTACTGACTATAGGAAGTCAATTATTTTCATATAAATGGTTATTTTATAATTTGATTTACAATTATGAAAACAGTGACATGCTGGAAGCTTTGGATGATGATAAAGCCTTGATGCTGTGGTAATTAAAATATCCAAACCGTTGCTTACAATTATCTCTTAGGAAGCAACATACATTTTTCATTGCCTGCTGTGCTGTCTTTTATTCTTGCAGTGAGAAACAATTCCATTATTCCACAATCCCACCCGCATTTGCTGCAGAAAGGTCATGTGTTATATAAGCACAAAGACTAAGAATGATTGTCAGAGGGCCAGTGGTGGGATGCTCTCTGTTCAGGGAGCTTCTATTCATGCAGACCCTTGGGATTCTGTTTGTATCTGCTGCTGAAGGTAGGTCTTGTCTTTGGAGAGCTGTCCTAAGGTTGTTCCTTGGCCATGCTGCTGCCAGCTGAAACTTGAGTGGAGCTTTGGAGAATTTGCATTTTTCTGCAGCTTTGTGTGAGCAGTATAGTTGGGAGAGTGATATAATGAACTTGTTTTTATATTGAAAAGCTTTCATGGTGTTTTGTGTCTTCACTACTTTTCATTTATATACTTTGGACTATGCAGCAGTAACATGGGAGGACTAAAGAATTAATTTGAATCTTTGTGCCCCTGTTCTTTGGATAATGTGGCTGAATAGAAACACAAACAGCGACTCTGATACTGCTGGCAGGAATTCAGAGCTTTGGACATGAACTCATTTAGAGTAAGAACAGAAGAGTAAGCTGTCTCCCTGAGGTCTGCTCCCTGCTGAGCAGTAGATGTCTGGCAGAGAAGGTCCATACAGTATCTTCTCCAAATATTCTTTGGTCATTAAGTGCTTGCCAGTATCCTTCAGCAAGCTGGCCACCTAAAGTGCAGGATTATGGGCATAATGGCAGTGTAGTGTAGGAAGAGATTGAGGGAGATAAAAGACTCATCACAGAATCACAGAATTGTTTGGGTTGGAAGAGGCCTTAAAGCCCATCCCATTTCAGCCCCTGCCATGGGCAGGGACTCCATCCACTACACCAGGTTGCTCCAAGCTCCATCCACTCTGGCCTTGAACACTCCATGGATGTGACAACCACAGCTTCTCTGAGCAACCGGTTCCAGTGCTTCATCCAACACACAGGAGAGAATTTCTTTCTAATATCTAATCTAAACTTGCCTTCTGCCAATATGTGAGTTTGTCCTGGCCTCGTTGCTCCAAGATTATTGCTTCACAATAAAATAATAGTGAAAATACAGATAAATGCCAGAAGGAAACTGTTCCTTGTTTGAGGAGAACTGTCTTGGGCCAGCTGTATTATCATAGGTAACCTCAGAGGTTATGCTGAGGGAGAATTTTGTTTAAAGCACTTTTCTCTCTTTCAGGAAATCATAGACAAGTTCTTGATTGATATTAAGTCACTTTCTAGTCTAAAATATAATGTCTCCTCTCAGAATAAACATCCCAATAAATCAACAAAAAATATTTAAGGAGAAAATTGAAGCAGAAGCAGCAAACAGAAGCTGTTTACACTCAGCTTTTCACAAATACTTTCTTTACAGGGTTCTATCTAATCTTCTGATCTAATAAAAATGTGCTGAACTGCAATAGTGATTGCTATCCTATGACAGTTATTTATGGCTTATTTTCTGTCTACTTTAAAGTAGTTTTTTTCTCTCAGCTGGAGTGTCTCATTTTCCAAATACTGAGGATGATTAGTCATCTTTAAGCCACTTATGCTATTTCAGAAAAATTTTATTACCCTGAATTTAGTAGACTCAAATTATGAATTGTAATTATAGTTAAAATTGATATAATCAAGAAACAAATAAACTTTTTTCTTTTTTTAACCAAATATGATCTATTTTTTGGCTTTCTTGCTTACGTCAGTCATGAGCCTCTTGGTAGGAAAGATATGATTGAGTAGCTGGGTTATTTTACTTCTCAAAGGCTCCTGAAGGCTTCCTGAAGTTCTTCTGAATAATCCTCAGTGTGTCCCAAGCTCTGAGAATAGAAGAGGAAGGGAAGCAAGAGGCAGGAATTTCCAGAGGGAGGTTGGGAGTGTGATGGGGCTTGGACCTCTCAAGGAGCCCTCAGCTCCATTCAACCCAGTGGTCATTGTCCTGTCCTGTTGAGACTTCAGGCTGTGGGAAAGCAGGGAAATAGCCTGCATTTCACAGTCCTTCAGAGGCACAGACAAAAAGTACTCTCTCTTTTCCTCTGTATTAATTTTCCATGGGAGGGACTTCTTTTATCCTTAAAATTCCCAAACCAGCACACGTAATGCATGCATTGAAAACCTGTTGGTTTCTAAGACTATAAAGATTCCACATGCGAGGAAAACACAAATTCTAAGAGTAAATATCTACTTTGAACTCTTTTGAACTGGGAGTGTTGTGGTATGTATAGCTCTCCATTATATATGCTTACATCTTTAAAGAAAGTAACATGTTTGTAACTTCCTGCATGGTAAAGATTAAAGTGGTTTAATATATAGAGTGTTGGGTATATGTAGGGCATTTCACATATATATGTGGCTGTGGGGATTTCCTGCTGCATGGGAACTGCAGTGCAAGGCAGATGCACCTGACTGGTGAAAGTAAAGGAGGATGATTTCCAGATGTTTAATGCTTGCTTTGGCAAATGGCAGAAAGTACAGGAACATGCATTGGTGGCAACAAAGCGGGGGGAGAACCTGATGTCAGAGGCCTTGAGCCTGGTGACAAGCAGAGCAGAACATGGAAAATGGAGCCATGTGGGGGAGTAAGAGCCAACCAGGCACTATGGCTGCTGTCACTGCACTGAATCTTGGAATTATAGTGGCGACTGGCAGGTCCTGGGAGCCTTCTTCAAAAATTAAGGTTGAGGTTAGATAGGTTGTCCTTTATTCTTTTTTTTTTTTTTTTCTGTAATGATAAAAATTTCTATCTAAACCTGGACACTGAGCTTGAATAACTTTGGCATGATTTGGTTTTGCATTTTCGCTGTAAAGTGCAGGGCCTTCCTATGAATTTGTGCAGTGCAGAGCACAAAGCACCCTTGATCTCAAGTGAAGCCTTAGGGTACTGCTGTAATATACATACTGAGTCATTGTGCTAATAATACATTTCTGGAATGGCATGGATTTTCATGTTGAATAGCTGGCTGGTTTCAGAAGTGGAATCTGGCTCCTCAGCAAAGAAGTCTCTGGCTAATGAATCAGCTGCCTGCTGTAAAGTTTCAGTAGGCACCTCTCTGGGGCTGGCCATCCTTTTCAGTGTCCACACCAACACTCTGCAGCTTTACCACATTTTAGCAAAACACTCAAACATTTTGGTTTGGTTTGTTGTTTTTTGGAGGGCAAGGTGAGATGTTGGGTAGAGCAGAGCTCAATCCTGGTCTCTGGGCTGTGCATGTTTGCCCTTATGAAGAGTGTCAGGGCCAACCAGTGTGAAAGGCATCGCTTTAACGTTTGTTAGTGATATCATTCTAGTGGATTTTAAAATGAGGCTATGGAGCACTTACTTCTTGGAGTTGGCTTTTTTTTTTTTGCTCCAGCTGTTCTCTGTTTCTTTGAGCCTTTCCTGGTTTCCTAGGAAACCTCTGCAGTATGGGATTTATCTATTTTACAGCCAGTTTATTTCGTTTGTGTTTGAATGTAATGAACATGGGAAATAAATATTTGGTAATTTAAATCTCCCATTCAGGAGAGTACTTTAGAGCCTAACTTGAGGCACATGAATAGTCTTATTTATTGTAATGAGAAAACTTATACCTTTGTTTTATTTTCTACTTAATGAATGAAAAATGTAATTACTTCAGTTTTCCTTTTAAAGAGGAAAACTAACTTTAGGATCTTTTAATCTGAAGTAAGATTTGAGTAGGTGAAATGGTGCAGCAGTGAGTTATCTTAACTAGAAAATTGTCTTAAATAACTTTTGTCAGTTATACTGGCAGTTTTGCACAAATTCACATGATTTGGCTTCCTGTCATCAGTAAACTTCAGTACAGAAACACAGCCCAGTTTCTGGTTTCACAGGAAATCAAGAGAATCTCAGGTTTTGGTTTGAGTTTGCTTTATGCTCAAATCTGACATAGTAAACATCTCGGATATCCATGTACAGAAGAACATGGAAATTAAGGCTTTTGGGGTTCTCAAGGTGATCTGTGTGCCTAATAATGCTTAATATAATAGATGAACTCCTGGAAAATTTTACATCAAGCAACAAGAGATTTAGTAAAGGCTTAAGTTTGGGACAGACTTCAGCATGCCTTAGTCTGGAGAGTGACTTGGCATTTGGTGCTTCTAACATCCTGATCTGTAGCCCTGTCTGGAAGAATGCTTTGGGACCCCTAGGCTGGAGTGATGATAGCACAAGGGAATGTGACTCTGCCTGGAAAGGGGATGCTCCTATGGTCCTGTTTTCTAACAGGATACAGCTGTGGCTTAGTCTGAGTCTTATAAATGTCAGTGAGTGTTGACTCAATGCCATGAGGAGAAACTTTCTGGTGTGACAGTACTCTGCCTTTTCTTTTACTGGGACTGGAATGACACCTGAGCAATTCCTGACACGCAGGCCATTTCAAAATGCCATGGAAGAGAGCATGACCCTGCTGCTGCTCTTCATGGCTGCATCCACATCCCTGCATTCAAAGCCCAAGTTATACATCATTGGCACTACCTGCCAAGTAGAGTTCTCTTGAGAAAAGGAGTAAGACATTCTGCCTGTGCTGCTTTCTTTCCTTTTGAGTCTACTCACCCCATTGGTTAAATGTTTAAACTTCTGGAAAGGATTCAGCAAATATAGCTGAAATACAGAACTGCTTTTGAGCTAAAGCTGGTCTGTGGGCTGAAATATGAGTTGGAGTGAAAGCCTGCACTCTTAAATAGTATTGTTACCCAGGCTTAGTAAGCACCAATAGCCAAATGAGCTGAGATGGTCT
Organism: Polioptila caerulea; assembly: GCA_013397295.1. Classification (NCBI taxonomy): domain Eukaryota; kingdom Metazoa; phylum Chordata; class Aves; order Passeriformes; family Certhiidae; genus Polioptila; species Polioptila caerulea. Next base: position 493,412 of record VYXF01012145.1, on the reverse strand, counting down.
TAGCATGCAGGAGTGTAGCTTCTGGAAATGTATAGCTTGATCAAATAATGCCCTCCAGGCTTTGCTCTTGGACACAGCTGGGAGACTGTGAAACACTCACTGTAGGGTATTACAGTAGAGGAATAGGCTGTGCTGAGCCCGTGTTTAAAGACCTTTACCCAGTTTCTCCTTTTGTTTCCACCCTCATGAAGAAAAAAAGGTATGGCTTTAATGGATGCCTGTTATCTCCCAGTGTAATCATATAAATCTGAATCTGGTTAGGATTAATGGAGTGGTTCATCTTCTGACTTTCAGCTGTTTATTTTGAAAGCATAGACCTGGGGCTGCTTTAGCAAAAGGATAACACTTCTACTAAAGTTAGTTTTTAATTTGTCAGAACTGCCACCTTATACTTGTAGTCACCAAAACCAAAAAATCAGAATGATTTTTTACCCTAAAGTGGATTTTATTTCTTCATGATATGTCTGAACAAGTCTTATTCTTGTGTGCATGTACTTTCTTTCTCTCTCTCACTCTCTCTCTCTCTCTGTTTCTCTTTATTTTTTTTCCCCTTAAATCTCCTTTCTTCCAGTGGCTGAAAGACTGAAATTCCTCCTTGAAGTTTGCAAGACTTAGAAAATTCTAAGTAACTTGTTTATACAATGGAATGCAGCTCACAATGAAATGTAAATACCAGCACTCTGATCCTCTGGCTTTTGCTTTTGTCTCAAATTATAATTATTTATTGAAATGGCAGAGTGAGCTTTAGGACATTTTGTCAGAATCAGGCAAGACAAATAGCTAATTATTGTGACCCCTTTTGATATCTAACAAACTGTGAAGTTTGAGGGTACATCTTGCTTAGGCCTGGTTCTTTTAGTATTTGTCTTAGTAGGCAAGAGTTTTTCACAGGGATGGGGGTGCTATAAGTTTGTTAGATTTTTGTGGGAGATGGACATAGTTGTTTGGTCTTTTTTCTCCTTCCTCCTGGAGTTATGTAGCATAAGGAAGATGAAGATTTGACAAGGGATTTCTGAGCTAATGCAGAAGCAGCTTCCCTTATCCTTTGTTTGTCCTGTTAAAGCAATGCTTCTTGTACTGCTTGCCTTGCTCTGAGAAGACATCCACAAATGGCATAGGGCAAGCCTGGTTAGGGCAAGTTTAATAAAAGAAATTGCAGGTGGTTCTGGCTGCCAGTAGCCTCTGTCACACTGAAAAACTTATCTTCAGTTTGATTAAGAATAGAATTACAAAGTTTAAGGAATAGAGATATGAAAGTGAAAAAGATTTTTTTTTACATCTGCTGTGTAACTTGTAGGTTATTACAGAGGCAATTATAGCAATTATACATTTGTGCAATGCAGTACAATATCTTCAGACATCTCAAATGCTTCTTTTAAGTCTTAATGAACTAAACATAGCCCCTGTCCCTGAGGGTGATGTAGGCATGTGCCATTCTCTCCTATATATTTTTGTAGCCCAGTAGGAGATTTGAGGCTGCGAGAAATTATAGATCTGACTATAATCCCTAATGATAGATGTACTACTAAAGAACACAAAGTATTTCCTCAAAATACCTTTTTTTTTTTTTCCTGTTCTAGCTTACACTACTTGTCTTGTTGTCGGTTGTTTTGTTTTGGTTTTTTTTAATTCCCATCCTGTGGGAAACTTGCAGGAGCCGGCAACCAGACAGCTCTGGTTTTGGAAATGAAATTGTCTTCATGCAAAGTGCCTGAAGGGTAATGTTCTCCTTTTAGTCCAACTAAATGCATGATGAGTTTTCCAGTACCTGTGTTAGTTCACTTACAGCCCTATGAGGAGGAGTTGGACATGCTTGCAAAATTCAGGTTTTTGTAGCCTGTGAAATTTCTGGCATGTCATATGTGAGGAAAGCTCATGGCATGTGTTGCACCAGAGCTTTAGACCATGTTTACTCAGAGCAACTTTCTGCAGAAAGAAATGTGAATAGTATGGACCCCAATGTGGACTGTTTGGTCAGGGCATGACTGTTCCTTTTCTAATAAAAAGTAAATTTGGTGATGCCTTGAACAGGCTGGTCTATATGTTATGCAGTCTGTATGAGTGTAAAAACAGAACAGAGAGCAGAAAAACAAACATATTGCAGCTCTTTTTGATCCAACCCAACTTTACATTTCTGATTAAGGAATATTCTCTGAGTCATTGGACATTTGAATTTGCTGCTTTCCTAACACGTGAATAGTCCAGCAATTACTTGAAATTAACCTGTTGTTGTGTAGGAAAGTTTCCCACTCAATTTAAGGTCAATGAAGAAGTTAATATTAGGGAAGATGGTACCAGGACATCAGGTACTTGAGGCCTGTTTGAAAGGGAGTTTGTTTGTAAAGCCAGTTCTGGAGCCTGTGGGAACCATAGCCTGGCTCCTGTGCAGAGCACTTCTGAGGCAGCATTATAGGCTCTCCTGGCCTCTCAGGCCTGACACTAAAATGGCAGGAATATTCAATTGTGTAGCTCAGATGTTTTGCAAAAGACTGTTACACATTTCTGTTTACTGTCCTGTTTGAAAGGAGATGCTTCTGTAAGCAGGTGGATGATTGACATCAATGCTATTCTGTGCTTTCAGTGTTTATTTCCAGGTGTGCACCTGGGATTTAATTTATTGCCCTTGAGAGATCCTCAAGATTCTCTTCTGTCTCTGTGCCTTTATCACCAAGCTCCTCGGAGTGTATTCTTTTCAGAGACAGCTTGCCAGTGATGAATGAGGCCTTTTTCCATATTGACCTCAAACTGTTCTTAATTACATAAATCCAGCCAGCCACAGTGATGAGGTGTACACAGAAAATGTACTTCATGGAGAGACTTTATAGAGCTTACAGTGCAGTTGAGTTGAAATTACATAGCAGTTATGGGAAATGAATGGTTAGTTATACCCTATGCTGTGCCTTCCCTCAAGTCTGTGCCATGGAAGAAACACATCATCTGTATCATTCACTCCAAATTTGTTTCTGTTGTAGATGAATTACTTTGAGAGTGAAAAGAGAGAACAAATTTCTTTAATATATATTGACTCCCATTAGTGAAATGAGCAGAAAAACAGTGCTTGATTGCTGATCCTAATTAAGATTCTGAGTTGATTACTACATTGGAAAAACAGAATAAACATGTACACTTTTATTGTTGGCTTTTATAGATCAACATGAGAGTAAGAAAAGTGATTAATTTCAAGTTAATATTTTGAACAGTGAAATTTTATTTTCACAGCCAAGGTGATCGTGAAGTGGAAATTTGATTCTGATATGCTTGGCACTGAACTACCAGCCTTAGACATTTTATGTGTTGTGAAAATACTATTCACTGAAATAGTTTGAGGGAGAGCTGCCTGTGCAGATTTTGAGTAGAACTGAACTGATAAACATTTTATTTGAATGTGATATTTACAGGTTTAATTGTACAAGAAAAATTTTGGCTGAGAAAATGATGAGTGAAACTCTTTTTTTCTTTTTACCATATAGCTCCCAGGAGGTTCACATGGCTTATTTTTTCCCTCTGGTCTGCAGTATGTAGTGCAAATTCAGGGCTTGGTAAGCAGCGATCTTTAGAAAATTGCTTGGAAATTTCTCCCTTTCACCAGAAAAGGTTGGGCCTGATGTCAGTGCTGAGACCCAGGGGCAATTACTGATCCTGGTAACATCAAGGTTGTCACTGTATGTGATGAGCCTGCTCCCTTCTTTTAGGCTGTTACCTTTACATTCCAAGCCAATCTTTGTAATTCCTGAACGTGACACAGAACCAGTGAAATAAGGGTAAACCACAATTTATTTACTTCAACTTTCATGGAGCAGGCCTACAGGCTCTAGGCAACTTGCCATCAATTATCCATAGGATTGCTTACAAAAAAGGCAAAAAAGCAGTAAACCATACCCACGTTTGCCAACTCCCTTAGCTTAGGGGTAATGAAATCATCCAACCCCTCGCATTCCCTTAGCCCTGTAACTCTGCTCCTACCAAACATTTGTTCCAGAGACAAGCTACGTCTCTGTGGGAGTTAAAAATGTACATGTTAATGTATTCCAACAGATCATGAAACTTCCTCATTTAGAAAGCTGGCTGTGCCAAGCTCTTCTTCTATAGACTATAATTTCCTTTCTGAAGGGAGAAGGAGCATCTGGACCTACTCATTCCCCAGCACAGAGCTCGTCCACGTCAGCAAACTGGAGCTCCAGTGTGGCTGCCCAGGGTCAGCTGTGGAGTGCCTGGAATCTCCTTATTAAACAAGCCCAGAGTTTTGGATCTGGACCAAACCCCTAGAACTGAACATGCTGGGACATCTGAAAAGTCCTGTTTCTATACCAGAACTCAGTTGCAAAAGGTCATTGATGCATGCTGCAGACATTTCCCTGCGTGCTCCAAGTCTCAGATTTCGAGTGCAAAATCTTATCTGAGCATAACTATGATTAAAAGCCCAATTAATGGTGGGGTCTGGGTTCATTGATTTCTCCAGTGGACAAGGGAATAGACTATGTTTAGCTTTCATGATCTTAAACTGTCAGTTTAAGGTTGTCTTGCTTTCTTTAGAAAAATTTGTTTAGAACTTATATTCTTAGCCACTGTCTCTTGATAGAAATTTTCCAGCAGTAAAACTTCTGTCAAAGGCCATACTTGAATTGTGGTAACCTAAAGTTATAATTTGGCATGAATGCTAGATTATTAATTCTGGGGAGAAGCTGGTGTGATATCTAATTTCAGTCCTGGTTCTGTCTCCACAATTCTTTCTAGATGACTGTTCTGGCTTTGCTGAGAGAAAATACAGTAACGTTATTCTTGGCACTAAACCCAAGCATTGTTGGCTACTGCCATGCTTGGGTAGATGGAGACATACAAATGGGATCCTCAGTACACTTTAGTCAGGGAGATTGGAACAAGATGCTGCCACTGGACAGCAGTTGTCTCCTGACCTGATTGCCTCAAAAAACCCCAACCCCACACTAAACACCCAACCCCCTTATCCCCCAAGGAAAACTCAGCAGCAGTCTGGGTTTTCTGGGTTTCAGGGTGCTGTGTTGGCAGCCAAGTCCCACCCAGGGTGTTTCTGAAAGGCTTGTTTGAGCAGTGCTCAACCAAGGTCACATCTGCAGTGGATTCTCTGGGGTTGGTTTTCAGCACCAAATAATTTCGCTGTATATTTTTCCTTTGATTGCAATTTCATACTTAGGTTACCAATGCATGAAAAAATGTACAGTCAAGTCAGATCATTACTCTCCCAACATTTCTGTTTGGAAGAGGCAGATTTTGGACTAGGTCTTCATCTGGTGCAAATTACAGTGCTACTGTTACTTCAGTGCAATAATTTACACAAGCTAAAGGTCTGCAAGATTATCCAGAGACCAGGTGTGTCACATGGTCTGTGTTTTACCCCATTGTCTGTAAAATTGTAGTGTGTTATTGATGGATGGGTTCCTATTGTGGTGTTTGTTGTAGTGTGCATAGCTAATGCTAATCACAGTTAGCAGTCGTGCAATGAAATCCTTACTAGGCTTACCTTGCCTGTAAAGAACGTGCATGAATTTGGAAGTATTTCATAACCTCCAGGCTGTAATTTGGGGTTAGGAGAAACTCCCACTACGCACACACACTTCTAAACTGGAAAAACAACTGAAAATGTAGCAAGCTGGTTTTCTGCTATTTTTTGGGTTCTCATCCGACACAGCCCTGAAAAGCCTGAATTAAGGCTTGGATTAGGGCCTCATTCACTTGTTGTGATGTTGTTACTGAGATTTTCAGTTCTTTTTTCTAATTGGAACACATGAAAAATAACTCTTCTTCCCTTCTGGTTGAGAAGCTGGGCCCTGGTATGGCCTTGTATTGAGTGATCAGTGGATGCCATTTCAAGCATTCTGTGATGTTGCACAGGAAGACAGCTCAATTTAGAGCCCTAAGAAGTTTGCATCAGCAGTAAGGACTATGGGGAATGAAACAGGTCTCCATGAGTTAATTCCCCTTCAGAAGTAGATAACTCAGTATTTTCACTGATATCACTGTAAATGTCTTGAGAGAGGAGCAGATCTTTTTGCCTGGTCCCTTAGGAATTGGGTAAGTCCTCATTAGGACTGCAAGTGTTGCCTTAGATTCTGTGATATAGTAAAATTACTTATAGTACTACCTAAACATAGCCATAGGAGGCTTGTTTGTGTCCTCCTGACTGAAATGTTTTGTTATTTAAATAAAACATTGGGATATCATCAAGCTTGTGGTCCACTGAAATGAATAAAATTAGGCAAATTATGTCCCTGTTCTTTTCTGTGTGTTAAGTCAGGAAGAAAAGCAACTGATAAGATTAATATCCAGATAATTGAACATTTGAAGTTCTTGAGATCATTTCATCTTGAGATCATTAAAGTATAGAAATGTCCTGATTGCTACAGAGCTCTTCTTAATAGACTAAGGCAAATGCTGAAGTGTGTGTAAACAAATCTGTGTATGCATATATGGGGCAAAAGTAAGAAAAACATGACTATGTTGATGAATGAATATAAGAGTGAATCACTTAAAAAGATAAGCAAGACATTGTGAATGTTGGCACAGGGGGATATTTTTTCTTTTTTGCCCCCAATTTTTATGGAAATGTTGGGAATAACTTATGCTTTAAAATTTCTCTTCTGTATTTCCAAAAAAGAGGCAGAAAACAGTATAAAAAAGAATTGACCTTGTTTTGAAAAATTAGAGGTTTAATGTCAGTAAATTGAATTACTAGGCAAAAATGTACTTAGAAGTCAGGCTTTTTACCACAGGAGAGTTTCTTTACTGATGTCCCTGTGTAAGTAGTCCTCACTACAATGAGATAAGCACCCCCATCTCTTCCACAGCATCTATGACTGCTGTCCCTAGAGCCAGGAAGATCTCTGGCCTTGCTAGAGCCCTACCATGGGTGTTTCCAGTATTGCTAACTGGATTAAAAAATTATGTGAACAAGAAAAATGGACACAGAGCCAAAGAATTCACAAGCTGTGAAACTCATGTGGGGGAAGAGTTGAGTCCCATGTTGAGAGATGACATTTCTTGTTTCACTGGTTCCTTTCTTTGCAGCATCACATGGCAACATTGGATTGTTGGGGAGAACTGCGAAGAAAAAATGGGGGAAAAGGGAAGTGTACCTTTCTTTCAGCTTTGTGCTAAATCAGCACAGATTTCAATTAAAACTTAGTGATTTTCTGTTTTCTTAAGATCTTCAATTTCTATACTACTTAGTGTTCTCTGGAATTGTCCCAGAACTTAGTTAGCAATATGGTTGAATATAAGTTATTGTTTAATATTGTGTATTGGTTAATAATATGCCTTGTGTTCCAGAACAAAAATAATCAAGAAAACACACATTAAAAAAAAAGAATTAATGGCATGACCTGCTTTTGTATTTAATGAATAACTATAATGGGATGAAATATGTTTCTTTGTTTCTCTAAATAACTTTCTCCCCTCTTTTTTGCCCCCAGGTGAGAAGGATAGTTTGGGAAAATGGAGATATGAAATATGACACTGACATCAGCTTTCTAAAATTCCATCCTGACAAACATTGTCTATACTTCCATTAGACCCCTACAAAAGTGCAATCAAAATATTTTGTAGCCAGTGCAGAAAGGCAGGAAACACTGTTAATCTTTATGGGCTGGGATGTTTATTTTTATAGCTATGCATTAAAGCTCTCTCCTCATTGGCAGAAGACCCTTATTTGATAATACTCAGTAACTTGGCATCACATTGGTTTCCATAATTACTTTTCCATATATTACACTGCAGCTGTTTCTTTTCCAGTGATCCAGGTATTGCCCTCTGAGTTACCTGAGATGAAACCCTTGTACTGTGTTAACAAGTATCTCTCCTGTGGGCATTAGGGTGGTGAGGCCCTTTTAAAAAAATAACTTTGTGTATGTTTATAAATGAGTTAGAATTGTAGCTCTTCATCTGGAAACATTTCTGACTGTAAGTATGTTTGTCACTCCAGTGTATGGAAAAAGCACTGCAGGTTCTGGCTTGTATTTCTAGGGAGTCAACATAAATGCTTAATTAAAACAATAACAACAAAAGCTGTGTTTTCCCATTGTAAGGGCTCTTGAGTTATGATGAAATTAGTGTAAGTAACTGTGTAGCAGTTGATCCTCTTTTCAAGAGACAAAGGTTTAATGTGGAGAAATCATATTTCCCTTAGTTGTGGAGGAGACTGATAAAATTTATAGAGTAGAAAAAATAAGGAAAAGTTACCATGTAGTGTTTGAGAGTAAAATCTCTTTTAAAAGTACACCTGGAAGGTTTAAAAACCCACCTGGGGGAGTGTGTGTGTATGAAAATGAGCATTTCCACCTAGAGTCACCTTCAGCACCCTTGAGGCAGCCAGAAGTCATTTCTTCTATTGAAACAACCGTGCCAGAGGATGGAATGTCCTTGCAAAAGAGTTCTTGTGAGGAAAGGTACCAAAAACATGGGAACTGGACCTCTTGATTTGCGTTTGATAATCGCTCATGAGATAAAATCAGACTGAAGTAGGAGTACCTTTGATTGCAGTACCTGTTTCTGTCAGGATCAAGCTGTAGTTTGTTCAGGGTGCCAAAATAGGACGTGCAGTGTATTACAGAGACTTCTGGCTGTAAAGAGCAGGGATAAATCACTTTCTAGTAAAACTGAAAAGAAAAACCCCAGATACTTGTGGAGCATCTCAGAAAACCAGATTTTTCTTTATTTTCCAGTGGATGAAAGGTAGGTGGTGAAATGTGTCCTTTCAATACCAGTGTTGTTAATGTTGCATGTGATGTAGATGTATTTCTAAGTAAGAGACACCCAATTAAAAAGAAAAAAAATCTCTAAAATACTTAAAATATTAGCAGAATTTACTGAGGAAATTTAACTTTTTGTCCTTCAAAATCAGGTGAAATTAAGTGCAGTTCTCTTGAATACTTTTAAGACATGACCTCAGAGGCAGATAAAATAAAGTATTGCTCCTGTAAAGTTCTGGGAACAAATTTCTTTCCAGGAAACAGAACTACATGACTTCTCACAATGAATGATTAAGGAAGCAATGGTGAAATTATTACAGAATCCTAGAATATCTTGTGTTAGATGGGATCTACCAGGGCTGTGGAGTCCAGCTCCCATCATAACATTATTGCCAAAATAATCATTATTATTATTATTATGGAGAAGCAAGCAAACTGAGCAAATCAATAGTTTTCATCCTGATATTGAAAATGCTTTCAAATGTTATAAAAGCTATTAATTTATACAAACCAGGTGTTAAATAGAATCTAGCTAGAAAAAAAAAAGTTGAATTTATCTATCCAGCTTTGTGCAGACTAAGGTCAAATTTCTGCAAAGTGACCTCTTGTTGGCCTGCCAAAAAAAAAAAAAGGAGGAAGGAATGTACTTGATGAGTAGCTGTCCTCACAGTGTCTCAGGGTGAATGGGCCTACTATTTTGGAGAGGTAAAGATTTCAGTGTTCTAAATTGGGAGATATGTAGGCCTGAATTTTTGAAAGAAGCAATTTATTTGCCCTTTTTACTTCAGGTTGAGTGGTGGTTGTACATCATTTCATTAGAAAACAACAATAAAAGAAGTCTTTCCAGCTGAACAACCACAAACAAGGGACAAATACTTTCAAATACTACACATTCCTCCACTGTAATATAGGAACAAAGTAATATTATATAACCCAGAGTTGGGGTTTTTTTGGAAACTTCAAAGTATTTAATATCCTTTGATGAAATTAATTATGTTTCAAAATATTTTATGTAAATTAAATGTCGTCTTCAAATTGCTGTTTCATGGTACAATGGAAAAAGATCCCCTTACATTATAAATTTATTAAATAATTTTCTTGAATATGAATCATAACTAAAAAGGTTGCATGCTCAAATCACAGCTGTACATTTGAAATACTTTAGAAGGTATACATAATATATGCATAGTACAGAATTTATTCAATATAAGGATCCTGATCTTAGGAGGAGATTGTACAGGAAACTTCACAAAGTCTATCTTCTGAGCTCATTCAATGAACAGAAAAGAAAATAATCAGGAAAAAATGCATTTCAAAAGAGTTATCTGAGAATAATTAACATTAGTAGTTTTTAGGCAGAGTGTGTGCAGATTGTGTCCCTGATTCCATTATTTGTCATGCTGCTTCAAATGTTTTAAGGACTTGAGAATTAGCCAACATACTCTGCCTTTTCCTTGGAAGGCACTACATATCAGCAAAATATTTCCAACTTCATTAAAATTTATAGCAAATGGTTCATGTTAATTATGCCAAATAAGTATCTGGTTCACATTCATGATACAAGAAAAAACAAATGATGGTTTAAGGCTCTAAATAATTTTGCAACTGGAAGATTACCTAATGATTGTATTTGGATTCAAACATGGGGTTTTTGCAAAGCCAGACACGTGCAAGCTGAAACTGGAGTTGAGTCAAAGCAAAGCACAGGATTTTCTACGAACATTAAACACCTCCCAGCCCTGTGCATAGGTTATTCAGAAGTAGCATGAAGCTTGCAAAGCAGTGCCAGCTACAATCCTGAACATACCAGCATGACCCAACCTGTTGGTGAAGCCATGTGACAGCCTGCTGGGTGCACACACACTTTTGCACACCTCAGAGAAACAGTTTTTTATCTACTAGGCCTACGGAGGGGTTGTCTACACCTTGGTATCCAAAATATCACTAATACCTATATTTAAGCAACTGAATCAAGCCAAATATATTGATGAATGTGTGCCTGTGGAAGCTTTTCTTCAGACATTATTTTTGTCAACTGCAAACCTGCAGTTGTTTTTTTGAAGGTAATTCATAGACACATTTAAATTACTAATTCATGTAATGTAATATTTGGAATCTTATGCCAAGAATTTTTTTGAAACATATTTTACCTGTACTTTTGATTTGAGTGTAAAATTGGATAACTAATAATGACAATGGGATTACAGAGTAAAACCAGCAAGCATTTTAATAGTCAGTAAGTCTGTATTGAGAGGGTAACAGTGAATCAATTGAAAGTTGCATAGCAGGTCATGAGAAATACAGTCCAGAGCAAAGTTCTCAGGGATAGACAGACACTGAGGGAAGTGAAGGATCATCACAGAGCTAAGTAAGGGAATCCAGAGCAGGGCAGGAACGAGGGCTCAGGAATCCTCAGCTCAGCTGTGTGAGGATATATGTCAAGCAGAAAGTAAACTAAATAGCTTTCCCTTACATAAATAGCATAAATAAATATCTGATATGTCAGGATTTCAGTTTGAGGAAGATTGATTGTGAGTTGTGCAGACCTGCCAGAACCTGACACCAAACATCGACCAGCAGCAGGCCAGGACTCATCAGTAAGCTTTTCCTGTTCTCATGACCTGGAAAGGATTTTACAGCAAAATACCTGAGCTCCATTTAATTTATAATTGAGTTATTTTCTACGAGGTGGGAAGATAAACTAAGTTCAAACTGCTTGATAATGCAGAAAACCAGTGTCCCCTTCAGTGTTTTTGGCTCAATGCATATGATGAATGCCTGCTACTCTGATACTGACTAAATGGGAATTTATTAGCCATGGGGTGCTTTACGTTGTTTTGTGTGACTCTGCAGATGGTTTGTGGGAGGAGGACGTAGGAGAAAAGGTAGGAGTTGGAAAATGATTAGATGGGTCTGATACATATATTGCTGAGGTTAGGCTTTTCTTGAAAACTGGGGAAATGCATGTGCAGTTAATTAAAACTTGGTTTCTAATAAAGCATTTTGAAATGGAAAACTAGAACTAAACAAAAGGAACATTCTAATGCTGGTAATAGTTGATGAGGTTAATGTCATGAAACAAAAATACAGATAATGCTGTGTCGCTCCTTAAGATCTTTAATTCTATGAAAAGTTAGCTGCTATAAGTGTAAACCATGACTTAAAGTGCATTTGTTGGCAGAGATGACATTATTAAGCCTGTACTTTTTGTGTAAAAGACTGCAGCCTCTCAGAACAATAGATTAAATGCAGCCAAAATGGGAGGATGTTTTCTGGTTTTGTGCAGGGAGATGAGCAGACAGATGTGTGCAGTTCTTGCACTGACTGCTCTGTGTGAAATCTGTGTTTGAGTGTGACAGCAGCAGAGCAGGCCAGTGTGCCTGGTGCTCCCTGGGGTTGTTCAGGTAACTGCAGTGTTCTGTGTCAGGGCTGGTACTGGGTGTCTCCTACCCCCATGAGCAGGTATGGGAGGGATTGGTTCCCGTTTGCTTCATGCATTTATTTTCTTGCATAAAACATGTCAGGGGGTTGGGCTGCAGCTGTGGGAACATAACAAAGGTCTCTTTTTTAGAAGGTCGAGACAAATAAACCAAAGGAGAGCGTTCCTGGGTGTTAGGAATTATGGAGTTAAGGGTACAGTTTTGATAAGGGACAACTTATAATTCAGAAACGTCTTAAGGTCACCTTGGCAGAACCTGTCTATGGTTTTGCCTGAAATTTGTAAAATTGAAATGACCTTTTTCTGAAATTCAGCTTTAGGTGGGGCCCCACTGGATTTAAGGTAAAAGGCACAAACACGTGCTTATCTGGGAAGAATTCTACTTCTATTTTTCCTTAATTATTGGTTTGTAGATTAATAGTCTTCTCTGATTCCTTGTGTTTAAAACAGAAAAATCAGGAATAAACCTGTGTGGTAGTGAGGCTGATTTTATAGATGTCTTCTGTCCATTTAGCTTCAGGTGCTTAAAATTACAGTGCTTTAATGGTTAGCAGGTACATTGATAATTAAATAATTAAACATCATGTGTATTGATAATAAACACCAAAGGTGCTTCTGGATTCATATCAGCCACCAAAATGAGAGTTTGTACATTCTAAATGAATCTGTGAACTGTTTCAATACTATCAGATGGAATACAGCTGAAAACTGATTTTGTGCCAAAGTGAACAAAAAGATAGCTTTGTCCTCAGAGCCAAGAAGATGTGTTTTCACCACTAGATAATTAATGTGCATTTACTCATGCCAATGTGGAAAGCCAGCCTGGATTTTTCTGTCAAGTAACTGTGTGAGATGGAGTTACTCCAGTGATGGTTGACCTTGTCTCCAATGGGATTTTGCACTTTCTAATTCCACTGTGGAAAAAAAGTTCAATGAAGGAAAAACTAAAACAGCTGTTTTGCTCTCATTCTAAGAAACCAAATTTGTATTTGTAAATATTTCTTTCATAGTAATAGTTATTTTAGTCTGTATTTATTCTTTTCCAACCAACTGCAATCATATCAGGTAAGGAACATGCATAGGGCAGGACTGGTTTGAAATCCTGAAGCCCAGATAGAGAGGGAGAGAGTGCCAGGACTTGGGTGTTTCTTTCCTTCTTGGAAGGACAATAGAGAATTTCAGGGGATGGTGAAGGAATGTTTTAGGGAATGAATGGAACTGGAATTCAAGGGACAGAACATGCTGTGATTTGGTTAGAAGGGGGATGCAGTCTTGACTACACACTTCTAAAGGAATTAATGGAACACAAATGTGTCAGTATTTCCAATGCAAAACCTTATGAAATAATGAGTCATATTAAAAAAAATTAAAATAAGATTAGCTTTTTAGTTGTTTTTTTCCACTTTTTTAGGTTTTTAGGTGTCCCTCCATGCTTTTTTCTTTTTTTTAAGTTACTTCGTGTTTTAAAGATTTCCTTTGCACACTTGGGGCTAAAATTCTCTTTCTTTTTATGAAAGATTAAATCCCCATAAATAATACAACCCAGAACCTAGAGTTTTAAGAAAAAACACAGTGTATCTTCAGTCTCATCATCAAATCATGAGAGGAGATAGAGTACTGCATCCACTATATCTTACTCCTTGGTACTGACAGATATGATTATGTTTGGATGATATGTAAGGGGGAAATGGGTATAATTCACATTAAAATGCAATTTAATAATGGAATAATAGCTATGTTTATAATAATCTCTGTTATCGCTGTTATGATAAAAGTGTTCAACTCATGACCAGCAGAGAAATAGATGCCTTCCTGTGTGATGGTGAAAATCATCTATGTTAGACTATGTTAGTCAGTGTATACAATTTATTGTCTCCCTGTAAATCAAACTTTATTTCAGATGAGGATTTCAAAACTTTTGCCTTTTATTTTTAATTTGCTCACTCTGTTGTTTTGAATTATACAGAGATATATTTAATCAAAATAGGTAGAAATTAGAACATATAATGCAAGTATTTGATATACCTGGCAATATCTAACCAAACTAAAACTTGGTGTTGTACCATACAAATGGTGTCAAATTTCTAAATGCTTTTTGGTACTGTTGCTCTTAGAAATTTCCGAAGCTGTTCACTATCTGTAAGAAAAGATGACACTGACCTGACTTCAGAGGTAAATGACAGCTGAGAAATAAGGTTCAAGAGGTTAAAAATAACCAGTCTGAAACACTCTCAGAAAAAACTGTTTTGGACTGTACTGTACTTTAATTTTTGTGCATTTCAAAAAGAAAGAGATGCTCTAATGGATTTTTGTCTAACTAAACTCTGGAAAATTTTCTCAGGTGTGAGGCTCCTGTAAGTAAGCATTGTAACAATGATTTCTGAGAGTAATTGATAAAACCTGCCATTCTTTATGTCACAAATAAATGCACTGGCCAGTAGGGGATTGATACTGATTTGCCTCAAAGGGCTTGGAAGTTTCCAGCTCAAAGGTTGAATGCTGTGGTTGGTGGTGTTTGGCTTCTTGAATGCTCTGCTGGTTCATTAATGGGAAATAATGTGTCATCAGAGGAGAAACTGTGTAGTGGTCTGTAAACCAGCATAAAGAGACACAGTTATCTGAACTGTGTGCACCCATCCCCTTTTGTTATCACTGCTGCCAATTTATTGATTTGTGCCTTAGTGCAAGCCACATGTAAATTCTGTGTTGGTTTTATATATATATATATATATGTGTGTGTGTGTGGGGGGGGGTGTGTGTGTGTGAAATGCACTTTATTGTCGTAAGCTGAAACAATGGGAGGGAACTGATGTGATCTTCAGTTGTGCTATTTCATCATCTCTGGTGGGAAGAATTACTTATATGGGAAAGTGCTCTTCATAAAGACCTAGTGTGTTTGCAAGGGGCCCTTTGTGGGAATTTTGCCACCACACACCCGTTGTTGTAAGCTCTGTGGCTGGTAACGTGTATGATTCTGTGTCAGTGAGTGCCACGTGTCAAAAAAGGCATTTTGCATATGAAGAGCATTTTTAGAAATGGAAAAGCTGAAGCAGTTGAAATTTATCAGGCAGGAAACCAGGGGGCTTTGCTTTACTGAAAGGAAAATGCTTCACAAGTGCCTGCTTTGCATTTCCCAGATGTGGTGTGGTGAACACACAGTCACCACACTGAGCAAACCCTTCATGTACTTCATTAAACGCTTGTTTGAACTACTGGGGTGTTCATGCTCCAGCATGGGCTCCTACAGCTCTTTGGAACTTCTGTGCATTTACTATGTTTTATTTGCTTCATAAAGTAGATGTTGGTTGATGCCATGCCATGAAAATGGTGTCCTCTCACCACCCACTTGGTAGTGCCTGCTGGCCATGAGCTGCACTCTCCATAAACTCCCCTTTGGTGATGTGTTTGAGACTAGAAGAAATCAGTGCCCAGCAAGTGGCTGACTTAGGGCTCAGCCCAGTGATGCATCTCTGGTGGATTATGCTTTTCTCCTGCCATGAATGGCACCATTTCAGGTGCCATTGCCTAGACCAGGCTTTTTTCTTCATTTTGAGTAAGCCAGGGTGATAATGTGAAAGAGAGGAAAAAAATGCACAAGCAGTGATTTGTTGAGTGCAAATGGGAAGGGAAATAAACTCTGGCCAAGGGCTGAAAATGAATCTCATCAAGCTAACCAGGGCCTTCAGACTGATTTGTATTCCACATTTTCTGGATTTAATCTGCCTTGGGATTTGGGAGATATTTTTAAAGAAATGGAATAGTTTTCTGAACTCTGGAAGACTGAAGCTATTTCCGTTCGAAATGGCCTTCCTGGCTATATCTCAGTTTCCCATATGTACTAAAATATTGGAAAATGTGCATTAGTTCTTTTGTAGTGTGGTGGGATGTAGTCAGTCATAAAGACAGATGAAATGTAGATTTTTGTTTTTTCCCCATGCTTGGGTTACTAATTATCCCTGTCAGGATTTTCCCCTTATCCCTCTTTCATATTTATCTAGTTCTCCGAGTACAAAATAAATGCAAACTGCAGGGGGCAGGAGTTCAGTGACTGCAGGAAAGGAAACCCACAGATATTTGCTAAGAGCAGCTGATCCCTGGGATATTGGTTTTTCAACAGTTTTTAATATATGGGCCCTGAAAAGTGTCGGGTGTGCAGTGTACTGCAGATCATTTTAAATCTGCAAACAACACATTGCCTTGTCCTCTGGCTTTCTTTAAAGTGAGGGGCTGAGGTGCATCTCCTGAACACATCTCAGTTCCATGTTGGAAAAAGGAGACATTTCCACAGTCCTGGCTGGTTTGTTTGCTTTTATGCCCTGGGTTTTTTTGGGAGGAAGCATCAGGGGCTGACTCAGAAGTGGGCTCTGCTATCATCTGGTCAGGGCCCAGGTTTGGAATGTCAGGACAGCTGGTTTCAGCCAGGACACACAGCTGCATTTGCAGTTTATGCACTTCACACACAGCTCTAGTTGTGTTAGGGGACCTCTCTACATTAATACTGGATACATGAAGTCCATTTGGAAATATATTTAAGGAGCTATTTAAATAATTTGGGTTTAAATATATTTTTATTGTTTTGTATGTAATTTGTGTGTATTTAATATGCTCTGAGTTTGATAAGCAAACACTTGTGTTTGCTTGTAGCTCACAAAACTATATGGATGATTTTGTGAGTTTAAATTCAGTAGACACATTTGTAAGACTGCAAAAGCTGCAATGGGAAAGTGATTGGAAAGAGATTTGCTTGATTATATTAAGAAATATATTTGGATTGAGTACTGCTAGAAATTGGTGGCCATGATAGCAACACCATCCAAACACAGGAGAAAAGGTCTTTTCCAGGAATCCCCTCCAATCCACTTTTACTGTCTTTCCTTTAGGGAAGTTTTCTGTCTTTGGTGCCTCTTTGTATTGCTACACTTGGATAAATAAAAAATAGAGAGGAGAAAAGAATTATTTGCAATAAAATGATGTATCCCTAATACAAATATACTGATGCCTTCTCTCAAATAAGTTTGAATTTTTAAAAAATGCAGCCCTACCATCCTGATTTGGTTCTGGCCTCCTATATTATTATGGTGTCCCTTTTTTTAGCTGGTCAGAACATGCACTAAATGTCTGTTAAATACAGTATGTTGAATCTGGTATATTTCCAGACTGGCCTGTTTGAAAGACTGAAGGAAATTTCATGCATATAAATCCATAAAGAATTCTGAATGAATGAAATCCCAGAGTGATCGTGTCTGTTTTCCATTTGTTATGTATGGCTACCCTGCACAGAGCAGGATATTACAAAATAATGTAATGCATAAGTCATGAACAAAAATTTTGTGAGGCATTTTAATTCATGGAAAGAAAAAGGAAAATTCTGGCTCACATTCCTTGAAGTCACAAATTCCTGAACAGAACCTTCACCTGAGGACAACAGTGTACATTGTAACCTTGTTGTAAGGTGCCACTTTGAGTGAACAAATTTGTAGAAGAGGTTCTGCACCCTTTTTATACCCTGCCATGTACATATCTTTTGGTAAACAATTAAATAAGCCACTGTGCCAGTAATTTCGATTTTGTCTTGACAAGAGAAGTTATTATTTTGGGTTTTTAAGAAAGTCAGGTTTAGGCTCAAATACATATTTTAAGAATTTCTTTGTAAATGTGAGATAATTCTTGGTTAAGTTTAAAATAGGAAGAGAAGAAGAAATCTCATGTTACTTTATGCTGTTTACCATTATTGACAGATGTCTGAAAGTACTTTTTAAAAGCAGTTGAAGCCATTTCCTAACAAATCAAATAGATCCTGAACAATGTGCTTGTTAAGTGCAGAGGTGTGTCTGATTCAGCAGCTTCAGGTTTCCAGACCATCCAGCAATGGAAAGGCGTACAACAGGGTCGAGTCTCCTGTTCCCTGAAGTAGGATTGCCTGGGCTCCCAGAGATGAAATACCAGAATCACAGCCTGGCTGTGATTAGCAGCCAGTGCCAGATGATAAGTAAATAGCAGCAGGACGTATTTCTCCTCACCATATGAGACAGAACACTTAAAAGGCAGAGCTGCTAGCAAGCTCTAAATAGAAGAGTCTGGAAAATAAATTCCTGCAGCATCGTTTTGATTTTCACTACATGTCTCAGAGCTTTGAAGTTGTTCTGGCAAGTGATGATTGCTTTGTTGTTGTTGGATATCTCAGCATGTATTCATTATGCTTACATCAGACATGAAAATTGCAAATAAATTGAGTAAACCATTTAAAATATGTTATGTGCTGTAGACAGAGGAAATTTGAGGAATGTGTTTAAATTTTAAGCCCTCATCACCTGTTTGAAGTACACAAAAAAGCTGATAGGTGCTGCCTCCTTTTTGACCTTGTGGGTAACTTCTGTGGAGGAATTCCTGTAGCATGGAAGTTGCTTACGTCTTGGGGTACGTGTTTTTCATAGACCAGGCTCAAGCTCCCTCATGCATACTTAAAAAACAAAAAAAAAAGATAGTTATTGTTTGCTGTAGTCAACTTCTTAAATTTTTTAATTCTACTCTAAATAATTTGTTAATGGAGGTAGAACTTTTCTGTACGTATTTATTGCACTTAACGATGAGGCAACTGAAGCAATCTAAACTTACAGAGAGAGTAAGGAAAATGGACTAAAAATGCTGTTAATAGTTCGGTTTCCTGTCATCCCCTGGAAATATGCCACTAAGAGGAATTATCTTTTCTTTGAAAGAGAAAATCAAAGACAGCCATCAGTAATGGCCTGCAGAGGGCAACTTTCACGTGTGTTAAGGTGAACAGCTGATGCAGAAGATCTATTGTGTACTGGAACTTTAGATTGCAAAACTTTGATCAATGGTGTTTTTTAGGTAAAGTTCTTTGATCTGAGTTAAACCTAAGTTCCTTCTCTGGGTATTTTGAAGTGTTCACCATGAGAAGCTACAATATCAGTGGGTGGATCTGGCAGGAAAGTACTACTTTCAGCCTAGAAAAATGATCTCCTGTGGCATAAAAATAGATATAAAGTGTGGCACAAAAGCTCTTTTGTCTCTTGGGTTTGGCAAGCTTTCTGTGGAAATTATTGTGAAAGTGCTTATTGAAGGTATTGATCAGAGGTTTACCAGTCATCCACTGAGGAAAAATGAAAAAATTGTTGTACAAGTGGCTTTTCAACCACTTGGGATTTGAGAGCCAAGAAATACATCTGCAATAATTGAACAGAAGTCTAAAGGTGTTAATGAGTTAATCTTACCTTAAACAAACACAATTATGGTAGTTTTAACTAGTTTAAGCCTAGATACTTTTCAGAAATGCTTTGTTTTAAAGCTTTTACAACAGGTCTTCATGAAGAATGAGAGAATAATTGAAGGATAATTAAGGCAGACTTTAGGGTTTGATTTGGAAATGGACTTGTCTGTTATTGCAGCACAGCCAAGGGTGCATCAGTTTCAGAGGACAATGTGCTTTGCTTGGTATTGAGGAAGTCATTAGTTACCTCTCATCCTTGTCAAGTTGCATTTGGACTGTTTGGTGAGATCTGACATTCCCAGTGGGTCTTCATAGCCACATGTCAACGGTTGGGTTTCTGCATTTCATAAAAGTAGATGTCAGTGTTTCAGTTTTATTGACTCATGCTGCTGAGATGAAGGCATCCTGCAGAGCATATGCTGACAATCAAAAAAATGTCAGTTGTGTTGAAAATAACCAGTTTACATGTATGAAAGCTTTTACATACCAAATGGCAATAAGCATCTCTAGCAGGGAAAAGAGTAATCAGTCTGATTTGGTAATTAGAGACTAGTTATTTCATAAAGCTTAGTATGCTGAGTCTCCAAACTGTTCCATCGGTGCAGGCATCCAGGCAGTTCCTGAGGAGCTGCTGCCTGGGGCTCTGCATCCTGCTGGCTCTGTATCTGTGCTGGAACTGCCCCAGGCTCGAGCTCACCCTACGAGCAGAGTGCAGGTGTGTTTGGAGATGTCCATGGAGAAACTGCATCTGCCTGGGCAGGCAGACTCTCCTCCACAGTTCTCAAATACCCTTCTGCTGCTCTCTAATCGATGCAGCAGGAGATGGAATTTATCACTTAGGGCTACTTTGCTGGGCACTGCAAATTAGGCTCTTCTTGGGTACCCAGTGCTGCCCTGTGTGCTAAGAAATTTGTAGAGATCATTGGTTATGAAAATGCTCAGGAGTGGCTCTTTTCAACATCCCCAAACCTTACCAGGATTTCAAATCCCAGACCACGTATTCTCACAGGCCATTTTGATTTAGTGAGGAACTTTCACTTCCCTCTTTTATTATCTGAGGTTGCATCTTTGGCATTGAGCTAAAATAATTTCTTATTTGTGGAGATGGGAAAGTTCCCACCCATTGAAAGGAGCTTTATAACTCAGATGTGTTAAGGATGAACCTCGTGCTGTCTGAAAAACTGCTTAGTGTCTGTGCTAGGTATTGTGACTTCAGGTTGGAGTTGGAGTTTCAGAAGGCAAACATGGAACAAACGTTGCCCATTTCTTTAGGTGATAATGTATATAAAAATATATATGTACATACACAATGAATACAAAAGGTTGGGAGTCCTTGTGTATTTGCAACTTCTAAACCTAAATGATTAGTCAGTGCTGAAGAGGGATTTTCTCCACTATGAAGAAGGCAGTACTACGTTCATCTGTTAGCCATGGGTTTCATCCCAGAAATTTTCTCCAGTATTTAAAGAATAATTCTTTCAAAGTATTTGAGTGAACTACTTATTCTATGGCACCAATAAAGGAGCCTATAAAATTGTATAGTTTGGAGTAAAAATAAAGTAATCATGTTGTCCAAATGTAAATATGGGTATGTATAAAGCAGAAATTTCTGTAGGACTCTTAAATTTCTGAAAGATTATTCACTGGATTCCTGCATTTGGAAGTGAAAGTAACTGTTAGACCATCCATTATCTGACCCTTTTATCTCATACTTCATTCACTCACACCACTTTACCCTCGAGCCCATTATTCTGTGTTTTTATTGATTACATCACTGTTGAAAAATGTAGCGTGCCTCATTATCCTAGTTCTTCCAGAATTGTTAAAGGTACCTTTTAGTTTTTTGATGGCCCCTCACCTATCTAGCTGGAGAATGTGGTCTCTCAGGGAGGTTCTTGTGGGTCCTTGGTTCCCATCTGTGCTTCTGGATAATGTCACTGAGGTCTGGTATGTCTGGTGTGGTCTAATGTCGTGTCTGTTTGCATGCTGGGAGTCTGGGGGTCTCAGAGATGCAGGCTGAAGGGTATTGTCTGATATCCACACTCTCATTTCCTAACATGACAGAATCTTTGTTATTCTTCAGTGCCTCAGCACCAAAGCTCAGCAGTGACTTCTGTTACTTAGAATTTGAAATTTTTACATCACATCAATATTCACATCCACTAGAAATCTTGTCCTAGGATTGTTTGGGGGTTTTTGAAGGCTGAATGCAATGTGGTTATTCCCTAATTGTGGCCAGGGGTCATGGATTCCATTACAACTTGAGAGGTTGCACTGCCTCTTACAGTGAGATTTAGTGGATGGGCTTCAGTGATATTTACCTGGATGTGTGGAAAGGCCTCAGGGATCAGCTCTAGTGCAAATAACTTCATTTCCAGCTGTAAAAGTCCTGGAACTGCTGCTAAACCAAGTGTGACAAGGCACGTGTCTCAAGTAAATTACATTATGGATAGTAAGAAAACACACTAAGAAATTGTACAGTATTGAAATTATTTTAGAGAGAAATAATTTAATATGTTCAAAATCCAGTCAGTATGCTGAGCTCTAATTGCATATCTAATATTATTTCTTTAAAAATGGGCACTGACTTGCCTACTAACATAACAGTTAAGATTAGATTAGCAGCATAAATTGAAATATTGTTTGAATCAGATCTTGAAATGCAATTACCAAGTGCTGTACAGTCATTATGGAGAATGTGGTTTCTGCAGATGTACCTGATAGTGTACAGAGGTGATCTATACCAAGCCAAAGCTTTCAATTCATTTGACAGATTATCTAATAGAATCAATAAATGCCAGTGTCTAAGAATTTTTTTATGGTGTAATAATTTCAGTTTGATCATTTGGAACCATTGCTATCAAATGATATCTTGTTTTATATTTCAAGATTGTATATTTGTTGATGTTCAAATAGGAACTAACAAGTGCAGGTATTTCTGGGTTTTGTGTTCAAACCTAAAGAATGTTAAGACTTCTAACCTCTCTCAATGGCCAGATACACAGCAGCTATGCAAGGTTATTTTTAGAATGGATGTATCTTATTTATGATTAGTTCTTTATTAATGCCACAATTGCATCTCACTCAGCAGTCACCTTTCTGATTTGTTGGCAAGATTCTGTGAAGTACAAAAAGCAACCTCTGAGCTGTGCTTTTGAAAGCTGTTATATTTGATTTATAGCCTGTATGGAGTGTAAACTGCACTGCTCTGCTTCATATCAAGAGTACAAGGGCCCCTGAAACAAGGCTGTTTATATTCTTCAAGTGTTGATATCCAAGAAATACCTCAGAGTGAGGTTTGCTTCAAACACAATGTATTTATAGCTTTGTTTGTTAAAATGCCACAGCCAAACATGTGGAACTTGGGACTATATAACTTGTATTGTTCTTCTAATACCCTGAAAAGAAATTCTGCATCAGAACCTCATTGATGCAGCTCTGTTGAGTGACTATCTTCTACAATATGACTGGATAATTTACAAAAATGAAGGTATACTTCGTAGTACCAAAAGAAGTCTATGTTTTGGCATAATATATTTTGAGAACTAAGCCAGAATGACTTCTGAAATTTGCTCCTGATAAGAAAAAATATCAGAAAACCAGCAAATTACGCTGTTCTGGTTTTAAATGACTAAATTTCTAAATTGGTGAGTATTGTATCAAAACCAAATCAGAATGATTTCTATGTAATATAGCAATTTATCAGGGGTGCTTCTGATCTTTAAAGTAAACTTTTCCTTGTTTGTCCTACAATACATTCACAGGGAAGATTCTCCATGCACCCCAGACCAAACACAAATTTATATCAATTCCTTGTGTTTGCATTTATGGATTCAGAATTGCAGAGGAGGCTACACCTCTGCTGAAATGTCACAGAAACCAAGAGTCAGCTAAACTGGTCATTCACTCAAAATTTTTGGAAAAAATCCCTGGCCAAACCCAAAAAACAACAGTCTTCAGTTTTCTGAAAATAACCTTGTGAGGGAATTTCTCTATTAAAAACCCCATGTATGTAATTTACATAATATATAATTAAGTATATATATATATATATGAAGCTATTACCTAGCTTAAGGTGGGTGCAACCTTTGTTGCTCTTTGTACATTTTCATAGTTTGCATGTGAGAGTAACTGCATTAGCTCATGGCATCTGATACAAATTTAATCTGTCATGTTGACAGTGTTTATTATTCACTCTCAATGCCTTCTACAACAGTAAGAAAACCAAAACAGCCCACCAACCACAAATAAACCCTGTCAAAAATTCCCCTGTCAAGCAATGAACAAATTCCTTGTCAAGACAGGATTTGTGATCCAAATATAGGAGGAAATTCAAATACTCCAAAGTTTCTAGCAGAACAGAGAGCTAGTCAATGTGAATTATAAGTGTACAAAGAGGAGCCTGATCCAAATTTATTGAGGCTAAAAAATGTTTTTGTAATTGTTAAATTAAGGGGGTATAAACTATAACAATAAATTCTGGGTTGGATCTAGAACACAATTAGAGGCACATTTTTATATTTATTTTTTACATGTGTCTTCAAAATAATTGATTTTCAATAGAAAAAGCCAGTAAAAAACCCATTAAATTATCTCAGGTAATCATCAGATCTAGATCAAAGCAGTCAATGCTTTTGGGCAGGACAAAGCTGAACCAAGGTTTTCCAAAATGTATCTGAGTGTGACTTGTTAACTTGAAGTTTGTTTCAGCAGTAATGAAATCTGTGCTGGCTCATCCATTAGACAGAGATTTTTACTGGGCTTTTTTTAGGACTAACCCTTCCATCTCTCACAAATAGTTCTCTTTGTTATTTTCAGTTTCAAACATGTCTTATCCTTGGTTTATGACTATTCTTAAAAATATATATTGTGTCTGTGTATTTGTGCATACATGGTGCAGTGTTTGTGCATCTTGGACAGCACAGGACAGACCATGCACAGCCGCTCCTTTCTGTCAGGAATCTGCTGGGATACCATCACACCCTCTCCCAGGCTGCCCCCCGAAAACACCTCCCTTCTCTCTTTTCCAATGCTAGCTCAAGAATGACTCTTCCCCCAGTTTCTCCAGGTTACTCTTGTGATTTTATCTTGCTAGTTGAGGTAGAAATGTTGCCTGCCAGCTGGAAACTGCTGGAAACAGGCAGGCCTTTTATGGAAATGCTGACACAACTTTATCTATAGCATAGCAGTGCAAACCATCTGTTTCCAATAAGGTACTTATTATCTTTTCTTGTCAAACTTATCACTACGAAAATATTTTGCTCTCTTTAATATAAAGGGGTACAGTTATGGACATGATAAGAATGAGCTTTATGAAGGATAGTTTTCCCTTTTGATGCTGATTTGTGCATGTTTATTTCATTGCCAGAGGCAAAAAGCTGTATTCCTGTTATATTCTCCCAGTGTTTTGGGAGATCTTCAGGGTTACAACACAGACGGCCACATGAGGAGCTGCTTCTTTGAAATTCTGTTCTGTGGCTTTTAAAATTGCTGCTATTTATTGTTTAAAGATTGGTGCACAGGTGACTGTGCTGAAGGGCAGTGGTAAGCAGTAGGAGAGTCTGCCCGTGAGGATGTTGATCCATTAACCTCAGTGCAACTCGAAACCTTTACACAAATTCTGTATATTTAGTCTGTGAGATTTTGGCTGGTTTTCTCTTTTGCTCACTTAATGCAGTTCTGTCTTGTTTTATCATGTGTAATAGCAAGATTCTTGACAACAGGTTGAGGTTAGGAGAGCACAGGCCTTGATGAATTTTACTTTAAACATTGAATAAGGCTCTGGTGAATAGAACTAGAGAAAAATTAATTCATATGGTGTTATCAACTCAGTGCTGAAGGGCTGCTTCTTGTGGGTGGTCTACGAGCACCAATTTGTTTTATTACAAGCATCTAGTATGTGTTGCAACATTACTGAGAGCCTGAACTCTGACATGAAGTTTTGAAAGGAGCCAGGCAGAAAGCCCTCTCCCAAGGAGATGTTCATCAGTGTGTCTCTTCAAGGCAGAAGTTATGTTGTATTTGAAGGCTGGTGAAAAGGAGCACTGGCTGCTCATGGAGTATTTGGGAGGTCTGGGTGCAGCCCACAGGTGAGGCAATTGTTCCTGGGATGAGATCCAGAGCCTGGCCTCACTGCAGGCATGATACAATCTGGCTCGTCGCTCATCTCTTGCCTCAGTGTTCCTGCAGATCAATTGGGTCTCTCTCGTGTGTTGTAGCTCCACTGTGGGGCACTCCTCTCTCAGAGTGCTCTGTCTTCAGCATCTTTAGTGGGCTGAAATTGCCACTTCTTAAGCTCTACAGTGCATTTTATTTGAGAAAATTTGACTATAACAGCCCTTTAATGAATTTGATTCCAAGCCTACCAACCTGGTAGGGTTAGTGACAATATAAAATAATAGAGTGATGACATATTTAGCCTTATTTGCAGAAAAGGTTGTTGGCAGTAGCTGCATGAGGTTGTGTTAGCCCAGACCACCAGTGGAGAAGGAGCTAGTGAGGCAGGGCATTGGCAATATTGCATTTCTTCACTAGTGTAAATAAATCTAGCAATAGGATACTGTGTTTGGGAAATTGTCACAAACCTCTAGTGCACTTTGTGGATAGATGCCAGCTATCTGTAATCCTTTGGGAATTGTCAAATAGCTAGGTATCTATGTGAAAAACAGTTCCTGATCAAGGCAGTGGAAATCAAAACCTTTAGCTGGTGTTAACTGGAGAAGGCTGAGTCCCCTGACAACTACAGATTTCTCAGAGCTGACTCTTCAAATCAGCTGTGAATGCAATATAATATTTCCAGCCTTTTTCTTCAAGAAAAATGAGTTGTTTTGATGGTGCCTTTGGTGATTGTAAAGTTCTGAAGGAGCTAAAAGATCAAATTTGTTTGAAAAGCTCTGTTAAGTCTGAGGTATAACATTAATTGAATTGCAGTACCAGGTAGAAGAAAAAACATTAATTTGCAGAGATGTTCCAATCTTGCTTTACACAAAAATGCAAGTAGTGACCCAGACAATAAAGCCACCTCTTAAAGGACTTGAACATAAATATCTTACAGGCTTTGAAGAACCAAGATAATGATCTCACCTCTGTCCTTTGATGATAACAAGCATTGGTCTTCACTGTTACCCAGAGTGTATTCTGACATGTTCAGTACTTTGCTGAACTGGATTCATATTTCTATATTCAAAGTAAAAAATAGTCAAACAATTGTCTGCTTAAGGTGTTGTGGTGTACTCCTTGCTACAGAATTACCAATACTTAAAAAGCCTTGCTGAGCAGTTCTTGAATGGGGAATTGTAATGTTAAGGTGTTTTCTTGGTGTAACACTCAGATGTGTGAGGTGATGAAGTAAAGCAAATATAGGATTTTTCCTTAGGGAAAAGGTTTCAAAGAAAGAATTTGGGACTTGAATGGAAAAGTTGAGGTGGAAGGGTTTTGTGGTTCAGAAAATGAAAATATGTAGGAACCTAAAAAGATAGGAAAGGAGGGTGGTTTTTGAGGAAAAATAAGTTCTTTGAAGTCTCTGGTGAGATTGTGATAACCTGGAGTTTATCTGAACCAAGCAAAACATTATTTGAGCTTCCCCAGGGAGTGATTTGAAAACTACTGCAGAGATTTGGTGAATGGACTTGCATTATATTTGTATGCCAATCTGCTCTTTCAGTCACAGTATATTGTTTTAGTGCAAAGCCAGCAATAATTCCCTGTTCCAATAGAGCCTACAGGGCCCTAAAGTGGACCTTGATGTCTTTTATGAAAGTCCTGAACTGTAAGGTTGAAACAAGTGGTTGGGCTGTTATTTGTTGTTTGTATTGCAGTCTTAAATGCTGTGTGAAAGATGCAATTTGAGATGCATTTCTTGTTACACAGATAATCACTCCTAATGATCCTCTGGATTAGAGAGAAAAAAACCCCAACTATGCTGAAAGATGTTTACAAGGAGTTGATGTGATGCATCATGAAATTTCAGTGCCTCTAAACGTAACACAGTGATGCTTTACGTAGGATTAAAGCCCACTGACATTGTGTCTTTTGATGCCATTGGCTCTGTCCCCAAAGGTTAATCATTTAATGACACTGAAGATTTAAAACAAAAAGCTTGCTTTCAGCTGGGTTTGTGCCATATTCTTTCTTTGAAACCTTTTCTCTAAGGAAAAAGCATATATTTGTTTTACTTACTATCATGTGAGCTAAACTGAGACCTTTTCATTGTTAAGCTGAGTCAAAGGTGATGTGCAGGATTCCTGGCTTCCAGCTGGTGATTTCCACTTCAGAGCTCAAAGTTTGGTCGTGCTAGAGCCCAGTTTTATGTCAGGGTTCTGTATTGTTTGTACCAGCTACTGAGTGCAGTGAAGGCCAAGTTTTGCTACCAGCAATAGGGCATACTCACACTAAAGTGCCCACATACCCTGGATTGTTCCCTAGAAGTCATCTTGAGCCTAATGTATGAGTAGCATCCCTTAAACATGGATACTTCTCTCAACCACACACAGGTTTCCATCCTTGTATAGAAATGCTTTATTTTCTCTTTTGTGTTTTATGCATTTACATGAACCTGATTTCAGCTCCTAGCTCTGCTTTGGGAGTTAAGTCGTGCAACAAGATGTCAGTATTCAGAGTGCTTTGCTCTGAAAAAAAATGTTATTGTCACTTGGATGCTGCCTCCTTGGGCTTTTAAAGGCTCATATCAAAGAAACAATAGTAGGGAAAAATTAGAGATCTGAAAAATGATGAAGTATTTTTGAAAGGAGGAAGTAAGGGAAATACTAAGTAGATTATGTTCAAAGCAAACAGTAGCTGGAGGTGATGACGGCTGGTTTGTTTTAAACTAGGCATTCCTACTTGAATTTTAATTCATTCTAAACTTTTTAGTATGGATTATTTGCCTCACAAAGTTCATAATGCTTCCTCCCTGAAGTATGGAACGATATCCAATGATTAGGAGCAGGAGAGCCTGTAGAAAAGCCTTTCATTTCCTCTGTCCCAGAAACCATAATCCTGCAGCAGAGCAAAGTAATGGCTGGTATGTATCCATTTATCACTGCTATGCATCTAAATGACAGGGTGGATAGTATGTCTTCTTTGCTGACCTTTTTCTTTCCTTTTCTTTTTTTTTTAAACATTTGTATAGACCAAGAATTGGGACAGTACCAAAGACAAGTTGAAAATTAAATGGAAATAAAAATATGTAACCTCATTCTAGGGCAGCGTACAGTAACACAGTCTCCAGGTGGCAAAGATACCTGTAATTCTTCTTTCAGGGGATTTTTCTTATGAACTTAATGTTGCCATTTTCCACTGTTGCATCAAGGCAAAATAATAAAGTGAGTTTTGCCTAAAATTCCTTCTTAAATTTAATGAAGTTATGAAGCATTCTGAAAATGGAGTGAGGATGTTCTTCACCTGACCTAGCTCTGTTCTTCTTCCAGTGGGATTTAAAGTACCTTGGTCTGTCCATATGAGTCTACTTGAAGTCATCCTTGTTACATTGTACAATCAATCACCAGCTTGTGCTAGAGGGAAGCTTCTCTTAACTGAGTTTTCCCTTGCCAGCCTGGATGAGTTGGGGCAACCTTGAAAAGCTCTCATGACTCAGAAATGATGAAAAAGATGGAATTGGGTCAGGTCAATGAAAACATTTTTCCACAGCTTGACTTGGGTTTTTTTACAAGACTTTTATTGGTGTGAGATTCCCTCTAGCAAATCCCAGTGGGTTTTTTGACTGATATAGGTGATTTCAAACATCCCGACAATGAAAGAAAAGGTTTTCAAGTTATGTAGCTAATAAAAGAACCATCCTTGGTATTTCAGTAATGAAATGCTTTCCAACAAAAAAACCAAAAAACCAAAAAAAACCCCTCAAAAAGCCCACAACCCACATTGTAGAAAAAATCCTGAGCAATGCTAATTGTGTAGCTTTTATATTCAGTCTTAAGGATTTTTCCAACATTTATTGAAATGAGTTGAGCCCCACTCACTTGTTACTAATGTTGTTCCTTTTACACCCTGAAAGGAGGAAACCACTTATTGCTCCTATGTCTGAAAGTACTAAACAAGTTGAACTCTCTCTTGAGCACGAGACACGTCTAAATCCCTGTCTCTTCCTCGTGTGCCTGTGTGATTGTTCTCAGGATTACACCTGTAAACGAGGCTGCTCCTTTAGAACCTTGCTCCCTGATGCTGTGCAGAGAGCAGCCATGGTGCCCTGGGGGCTGCCAGAGTCTGTTCCATGTCAGCTTGGGACCAGAAATCGCTGACTGAGCTGTCTGAACTGTGGTGAAGGTAGTGGTGGCAGAAAAGAAACAAGAGGCTTTGTTCCTGAAATTTTTGCAGATTTTTTTCTTGCCATTCTTCTTTTTTAATTTCTTAGAGGCCCAGAATTTCAGCAAATGAATGGCTTTGCTGTACAAACAGCATATTACGAGTACAGCTTTCCAGCAATACCTTCCTACTCCACCCAAAAACTGGGCAGCTTTCACTTCAGCTTGAAATGCTGAGCCTGTTGGAATGCAAGGATTTTTAATTATGGAATTGAGTTTTCTTGCTAATTACAAATCTTTATTTTTAGTTGAAAAAAAAGGGTGATATTAACCAGCAAGGATGCATTTAGGGGATTACAGGAGTCCACTTTGCAAACCACAATGCAGAAGAGCTTTGTGGAAAAGGCAGTGTGTAATGATAGGTTTCTACAGAACTTTGATGTGTATGGCTTCAAAGAATGAGGGTGTTTGGGCAGCAGCAAGTGTTTCTCTTAGATATAATAAGAAAAGACATCCATATGCATTTTGTGTGACTTCAAAAGAGCTAAATCCTACAAAACAAGGAAGGCACACCAGTTATTTTGAAGTGCATTGCTCTCTCACCAGTTAGACTCTGAGTATTAGAGCATATGTGAAACTGGAACAGTGGAACTTGTAAGATTTGGAATAGATGGGTACAGAAATAGCAGATGGAGTTGGGGGCTATTTATTGAATTCATTTTCCCCTTTCCTTTGAGTTGGTGAAATCCCATTGCCTCCTTTGAGATGATTGACTTGGTGCACAAGTGAAGCTGCTGTTCACTTTTGGTTCAGCAACACTTTTGACCCCATCTCCCATAGCATCCACAGCCAAATTGGGCACGTACCCAGTATGGGACTGAACTGGTGCATAAAGGGGTGAATGAGGGCCTGGTGGGACTGCTGAGTTCCCAGAGTAATGGTTGGCAATTCTGAGTCCAGCTGGGGGCTAGACCATGGTGCCATTCCTCAGGGATCAGTGCTGGTTATTAACCAGAGATGGTTATTTTGGAACCTGGCTGACACGGCGCAATCTTACCCTTTGCAGTTTGTTCCTTGTCCTGACTGGACAGCCAGGGTGGTTTCTTTTGAATTGTCCCTAGATTTACTACAGGATTCCAAATGGACTGTGAGTGGAAATTGTGTCTCACTGATAATGACACAGGAAGTAGCTGAGAGATTTTTTTTCACAGCCAAAATGCATTATTTTTACTAACTCACATCAGTCCAAGTCTGGCTTTTGAAAAGACCAAAACCAAACATTTATGGATTCCAGAAAAGGAGCCAAAATAGACTGTAGAATAATATTACATTTTTACTGTAATCTTTCTATTTTAGACTTAAGTTTAGAAATATTGTGTGCAGTTCATTATGTCTTGATCACATTTATTTTAATTTCCAGTAGCAGCAGGTTGGGCAGAATTTCCACTGTCAGGGTGTGTTTGCTTTCAGAATGTTTCAACCTCTTATATTTTAGAAAATATGCTAATTGCAGGTTTAGTTTTGTTTTAATTTTAAATACAATGCCTACATTGCTGAATTTGTGTGTGCTCAGCAGTGCCAAGCCCAGGCCCTGCCTCCACCACCTGAAATGTGTTTGCTGTGTGTTCTCTTTGTGAGTTCCCCACCAAAAGAATCTGATGTTTTTCTGTGGCCAGCCTGTCTTTGTGCAAATGAAGTGATTCCTCTTAAAAATGTCATCCCTTAGTCAAGAATGTGCTCCAACATTTTGCTTATAAAACTGAATGATCTCTGTTGCTTCAAGCCCCTTTTGAGATAATAAAACATAACAATTGCCCACGATAAGCACTTTGTTTAGGCTTTTTCTGCACTGAGTCAGCAGCAGCTGAACTGACTTCAACTACCTTGCATGACAAAGTCCAAGCAGAGCTTTTGTGGCTGTGTGGGCTCCAGCAGAGACCAGGGACCCTGCTACCCACCTCAGCTTTTGACTGATTTGCTCCAATTGCTGAAATCAGCAATAGTGTTTTCTCAGGCATACCCTGAGTGCCTCTCCACGACAGTCTCTGTGCAGCCTTGGACATTTGGAAGTAATTTTATTTCCCACTGTCTGCCAGAGGCTTGAATGCTGCTGTCTGAGAGTATTTGTATAAGCACTGCTGGCATATCAGGCTCTTCAACTCCCTCCTTCACCCTCTTCTCCTGCAGGCACCCAGCAATGTGTCTGCTTGTGAACTGAAGAAAAAGCTGAGAAAAAGAAAGCTAAACTTGTTTACATGTGACCTTGTTCATGGGATAACTCGAATGAATTAGTTTTACTGAGTTCTTTTGAAATGGACACATCCAAGACTGGGATAACAAAAAGGAAAGGGCCAGTCTGACTAAACTCTGAGCAAGGTTGCTTCTGCACAGTTTCCTGCCTTGGCTGGGTTGTATACAAGGGTTGTTCAGCAGCTCAGGACTGGTGAGGTTAAGATGCAGGTACAACACCATGATTTGCTTTTAGGGAATTGAATAGTACAATAAGCATTGGATTGTGCTGTGGGACCAGTGAGAGAAAGCCTTTTTACTGGAAGGGTTCCCAGTATTTTCTGCCTTTGCATTCAGCATGTGTTGGATCTTATACTAAAAATCATTGTTCTTGATTGTTCTGGGTTGGAAACGAAACTTATCCATAAAAAGGCAAGCAAAACTTCTATTTACCCTGATGGAGACATACATTCATGAATCTGTGAGAAAAAGGGGAAAGTAGGGCCATCAAATCAATTGTAGGGTAGTATTGATTCCATCTGAGTAAGTGTAGAAGTAGTTGCATACTCCAGATATTGATTTACAATTAATTTGGAGGTTTTAAACTGTATCCTAAGCATATTTTTTCCTATTCAGTTTCCCCCATTCAGTCAAAATTGAAATCACAATGCTGAGTGGAAAACAGATTTATTTATATATTTAGGCACAATTTTTTGAAAGAAACAAAGCCCAGCTGCCAGGTGACACTAAGAGCCCTTTACCTGAGAGATTATTTCTTCTCCCAAGCCCAGGGTATTTTGTTCTGCTGTTGCTTTCTGCTTCTGGACTGCTTTTAGAGCTTGGAGGCTGGGTTTTCTGGGTTGGTAAATCTCAGAGAATGAACTCCTTCCCCTTAGTGCTAGCCAGAAGCAGTGTATGGCTTTAGGAAGGCTTCATTGATGGTCACAGCAATTTCAACAATTCATTAAGTCTCTTCTTGGGAGCTGACTTGCACCTTGATGCTTCACAGTATTTATTCATATTAATGGTATTTGTGGCCTCCACAGGCAAAACATTTGAGCCTGTAATTTTCCAGCTGAAAATACATGTTTTAAAATCATCTGCATTATTTGAGAGAGTTCCCTAGAACTTTTCTACTTCTGAAGGCTTGCAGCTCCTTGTCTAGAGAGTTGACCTCCTCAATCACATTGAAACTTGGAGTTTAAAGAATTCAACACCTTTTATTCTGTGGAATGCTGTTAAAAAGGCTTATTAATGATCTACTTTGCAAATTATCTCTTAGGATTTTTTTAAAAGCAGGAACTCTGAAGGATTGATTAACACTCCCCACTCCTTTTCCTAAGAAAAATTTCTGATGAGATCTGGTTTCCTACAGATTTGTGTTTTAAACTTTGTGCCTGTGTACATTCCCCTAAGTATGTAAGGGATCTGTTCTTACCCACTTTTTAAAGAGGGAGGTAGGGCAGTAACTTGGAATTCCCTTCTCTTCCTAAACGCTTATGTGCACAAAATTGGCAAAATTGTGCATCAGTTCAGTCTTTTATGAGTAAAGTATTCCGGGTTTGTTCTCATGTATGTAACTAAAGTACTTAGGTGAATACACTCTGTTAATCATCACTAACAAGAATTGTTTCTGTGCAACAAATGCAAAACAGATTTTCTATTTGTCAGCACTCCTGAAAAGTGATTTTCAGAATAATTGGTGTTTACATTATAATTTGCAAGTCACAGTAATTTTATATATTACATATATTAGTATTATAAATTATATATATTAGTATTATGAAAGACAATACTTTTACTACTGAAAAAAATTACCAAAATATAAACAAAACAAGCAATCTGATTCTTATTGGAGTAAAAGAGAGGGTTTTTCCCATTGATTTAATGGGATCTGGCTCCAGCCCTACATTACTGTTGCAGTAGGCTGACAGTCAAGCATTACAGACAGCGAGCTCCTCTTGTCCCTGCCCTGGCAGTCCGTACACAGGCACCACGGTACAGCTGCAGAATGCTTGTGAGCACGGATCATCTTTCACTCTGATTCCCTTCTGCGCCTCTGCTTTGTGAGTCAGCAGGATTAACTTCTGTAACTCATAGCTCAAAACTCAGCTTTTCATTTTCTAGCTTTTTAAACTTTAAAAACACTGTATCTGTGTAATCTTATATTTCCCTGTGCTTTTCACAAACTAGTGTGAGGATGACAGAGAGGATGAGAAGACCCCTGTGCAAGCTGTTTTATTTCCAACCCTTTTTCATTAAATAACTATACCCCTTCTGTTCCAGTCTTTTTATGTTAAGCAATGCAAAAGAATTGGGCTTTGGTTACACTATGCATCAGGAAGCCCCTCCTGGCAGAAGAAAGCCTAAAACTGGCAGGCTGCTTTCAGTACCAGCCATCATCTTTTTTGCTTTTGTTAGACTGTGCTCTCTACCACAGTAGGTCTGTCAGCCTCTAGACTCCTCTAATTAGCACATTTGGTAGGACCAGTAAAAATGTGATGAAATGGAGCTGCTTTGATGCCAAATCCTTTTCTTTTCCTTTCATCTATGACTCAACACTGTTCATGTCTGCAGAAAACACTCATATATGCAGGTTTTGCTCGAGCCATTTATTTCCTTCAAGTGGGTCATTGAAAGCTGTATTCCTGTCCTTCATATACCTGCCATCACCTCAGCTGAGCTAGTGGTGGTTCACTGCTTCTACTTTTTACGGTGCACATTTTTGTGGTGTCATTCTTTCTCTTTCTTTCTCTTTCTTTCTCTTTCTTTCTCTTTCTTTCTCTTTCTTTCTCTGTCTTTCTCTGTCTTTCTCTGTCTTTCTGTCTTTCTGTCTTTCTATTTGTTCTGCCTGGTTCCATGTCCAGGCCTTGCTTCCCCTTTTCCATGTGCAAGATGCGAACCAGGAATCAGTGAAAGCAATTTGGGCACAATAATGTGAAGTAAGTAAAACAGCAAATGAAGCAGCAGTAAATTTCCAGGTGTTGCTTTCAAAATGATGTGGTGAAAAATTGAAATTATTTCATATGCTGTCTTTTAGAACTCTTGTCCTGCTGCTGGCTTGGGAATTAACCTTGAGAGAGATTCCTTGAATTGAAAACAAGCTTGGCACAGTCAGCCTAAAGCAGAGAAGGCTTTACACACCTGGTCTGTGCACAAACTTTGACACGTGCTGGTGATGACTGATGGACAGTGACAGCCATCTAGCGGCTGGGATGTGAAGTTGGGGCCCCTGTCCCCTGTCCCCTCCCTCCCCTCCCAGTAGTCAGTACAGCTTCAGTGGTGACACCAAACTGGGCCTGGGTGTGTCAGTGCCTGGTATGGTTTTACTGCCAAGCTGCTGAGGCTGTCTCTGTGTCTGAGGATCCAGTAAATTAGCTGTAACTGATGGTTTGACCGCTGATAAATTAGTTCTTTAAACTAAAACCATACTCCCACACATCAATCTATAGCAAAAAAAAAAAAAGCGCCTTTTACTTACTGTGCTTTGCATTGAAATCCTCTTCCTGAAGGTTGGTTGTGGTGTAAGCTCAGGGATGAACGAGGCTCAAATGTATCACTGTGTCTCTCTCCTACCTTGCCTTTTATATTTGCAGACTGCTTTGAAACTCCGCAGGTTTGAATCCTGTCAGTTCTTTAGTCAGGTCCAATACCAGCTAGAGTTGTATTTTTTTGTTGGTAAAAAAAATAATTGGTTAGTGACCTAAAAGATCCTTTTGCCTCATTAAAAATTTCCAAAGCTGCTTCTCAAGCCACTCAGCACCTTAGGTTACAACTGTAGAGGTAGAAAGAACATGTGATATATAAAGAGTTTGTAACTTGGTCTCTGTGATTATAACAAAACTGCAAATTTCCAGGCCAGAGAGGAGATGGTAGAATGATTTTCTTTGCTGCCTTTGCTGCTCTGGGTGTAGCTGGATAACATGCCTGCAGTTCAGGCCTGGGAATAGAATGTCAAAATTTTCTTATGAAATGAGCTGGCTTTGAGACAGCTGCCCTTTCCAGGTTACTCTTTCAGCGTAAAGGGGTCACAGCAGAAAGAAAAACTAGGAACACCGAATGGAACCAAAAGATGTTTTCTGACAATATTATGAGTATTTTTGTTTGTTTTTAAATTACTGTCATATGTGAAATCTGATAGGGAAGCAGACTTCTTAGTAGCTTTCAGAAGTTGGTATGTGCTTTTCCCCCTGCCTTTTTCTGCCTCTTTCCCAGCCACTGAGCGGGACCCAGGCAGAAGCTAGTCACCATCTGGCTCAGCTCTGATTTGCCAAAGCAGTTGCTATGTGGTTTATTTGAAGTTGTGACAGAATGCTGACTTTGGGCTCAATAACTTAGACATTTCATTTATGCAAGCTGATGCTCTTTTGAACAGCACAAGGAGTTCTGTGGGTGATACGTTAAAGAAGACATAGACCATATGCCAGACATCTGGGGGAAAAGGCTAAATATGTCAGACAGTGCATTATGTCATGCTCACAAGGGAGAAGTCAGAAGAGTGGTTTCCAAATACGATCTGCAGTTTGGAAAATGATTCTCACAGTGTCATAAATGAACTGTGCAGCACACTTGGTTGATGTCTTTACTTAACACTGAAAACATTTCCTCTCGAGCTTCTGCGTTACCTCTTCAAGGCATTTTTTCTGTTGGTGTGATAAAGTGATTGAAGAGGAGCTGACCTGGTGAAAATTTCAATTTGAGTTTGTGTTAGAGAGCTGTAAGTGATGGCAGGCAACAGTTAATGACACATCTGCTCCCTTTCTTCAGGCTTTGACATTGATGGAGTAACTGGGCTTGAGATGAGGCACAAAGCTGAAATTCCAAATCTGCTCATATTTATTACTTTGTAACTTTCTGTTTACATCTGGTTTAAATTAGGACAGAAATGTATAGAACAGTGAAATTGTGTTAAGAGCTGTAATTTTTACACTAGTAACAGGTTTACTTAAGCAAAAAACAGTTATGATCTTTGATTAGGGGGATGTGTCCTGTGTATATAATTGACCCTACTCCCAGTCTTGTATCAGTTAGAAATTAGACCTGTTTGGGAATTTTCAGCAGTGGTTTAAACTGGATGATCCAATTTCAAAGATATTTTTGATAGGAGGGATTTCTGTGCTTGATGGGGCTCCCACCACATATGATCAGTCTTCTCTGCAGCATCTCAGGGGTCAGGAGAATAATTTTTGGACTGTGAGTGACAGCTTTGCTGTGTGTGACTCAGACACTGTCTTGGCACTGGGATTCTTGGTTTGCAAGTTGTGACACATGGTCTAGGGACAGCCTGGGGTTGGTTCTTTGGTTTTGCAGCTGCTTGCTCCTTTAGAGGATGAAATATTCATTAAGACAAAATGAAAAAAAAATCTTTTCTTGCTGCTAGGGCATTCTGTGAAATGTTGGATTGCACAAGCAAAACTTTCTACTTTACTTATTTTTTGAGCCCTTTCTCAGACACATTTTAATTTTAGGAGAAGATACTGAGATATACTCACCTCATGATTAAAAAAAAATCCAAACATATCCAGTGTGTTTGGCTACAAGGTAGGAAGAAAACAAAGGCAAAGACTTATACATGGTAAAACAGTACAAATGTAGGTGTGACTGTGTGAATAAGTACATAAAGAGGATGTATGCATATAATCAGTCCATACTGGTCCTGTTTAAATAATGAAAAAGATGGTCGTTCATATATGCTCACCTCATGATTGGGGTATTTTGTATGTGGTTAAGATATATCCATGGCAGTATTGTGTGAGTGCTGGGTTAATCTACGTGGGGCCATGATCAGCTGGATTATAAAAACTGAAAGAAATCATCTGAGGAGCCTCTTGTTACTCAGGTGGAGACACTGCTGCAAGTACCACGGCAGTGGGTGCTGCTGTTGCCTCTGGACTGAGGCTGGCTGCATGTTTGGAAGATTTGATTCTCTGTGCTGGGAGTCCCCCACACCAATAACTAAACCTCACCCAATAAATGGGGTGACCTTTTTCTTTCCCCAACTGCTGCTGTGTCTGTTGAGCCCTGTCCCATCTGGCTGTGTAAGCCAGCAGGGAGAAGGCAGCGTGTGCTGTTCCAGACAGATGTCACAGGTTCGTGTCCCCAATGCCCTGTGCTCAGCTCTTACACAGAGCAGGGAGTGGGCAGGACTTCCTCAGGGCAGAGTGACACCCCATTGAGCAGAATGACATCCAATGACTCCTGAGGCAAAATTCCTTTGAGACTGTGGGGTAATTGGTGACTCTATTTTACTTCTTTCTGATCAAGAAATAAGGTGGTAAAATAAGAAACCCACATCTCTTAAAAGTCCTTAACATCAGCTTTAGCTATGCTAGTGCATTGTGTTCTCTGTGTACATAGTGGTGCTTCTCATCTCCAGGTGTGCTCCTTCCTTGTCCAGTCCCATTCCTTTGATTTTCATGTTGTATATTCTCTCCTCCGTCCCAGGAGAAGATGGTGAAGAAATAGCCTGCACTCAGAATGGACAGATGTACCTGAACAGGGACATTTGGAAGCCCTCACCGTGCCAAATCTGTGTCTGTGACAATGGAGCCATTCTTTGCGATGAAATCCAGTGCCAAGACCTGCTGGAGTGTGAGAACCCCCAGGTGCCCCCGGGAGAGTGCTGTCCTGTGTGTCCCCATACATCACGGGACTTTGACCCCACCATTGGTAAGAGCCTTTTCTAGTTTCAGAAAGGAGACACAGCCCAGAGAACTTGGAAACTTGTGATATTGAAGTTCCTGATGGTATTTCTATGGTGAAAATTTAAGTCTGAACATAGCAGATACTTGGCAGTTATCACCCCTCTTGGGCTGCCCCAAAGCCAACCCAACAGTTTGCTTGAGACTCTGAGTCTGACACAAGCCCAAATGGCTTTACAGCTAAAAGGCTGATCTGAAATATGTCTTGATATTTTGAGGAGGTTGAATTCTGGCTTCTTTCTGTGATTCATCTGAAATGGAAAGATAAATATATATAATAAAAATATTGAGATAAATATATATTAAATACATAACTATATCTAATAAGTACATTCTTTCAAATGTTCAGTTAAGAGACCCTCTAATAAATGTAAAATATTTCCCCAAAGTGAAAGCATGGATCCTTTTGTGAGATATAAAAGAAATGTGAAGTATTATTGATTCCCTATTTGCCTATTTTCTGTTACATTCCTTAAAGATTATATCTTTACAGTCCAACTCTTCTTCCTGGAGAGACTTGGATAAAGGAATCCCCTCTCAATTTTCCTAAAAGAAAACCTTTTACCTTGCAATTAAAGCTACATAATACTGTATATTGAATTATTCAAGCTACATTCAATGTATAGTAATTAATTTCTTCAGGAGATATAATTGATGTTGCTCAGCTTAATATTAAACAAAGTAATGATAAAGACCAAAGCAGGGACTTGTGTAATTGAGCAGTGGAGGAAGATGTGGTGAGCATTAGTAAATAGGTGGCACATCCTGCTCTGTTTTGGTAGACATTGGGCCAACACCAGCAGGGAACACCCAGCAAATAGAAAAGCAGTATGGATACATTCCCAAATTCCTAAGAGTTATTCAAGGTACTTATAAAATATTCTTCCAAAGGATTTTTGAGGGAACGAGTGTGGCTATATGGCTCTGAATGCATGCCCTTGGTATTACTGGTGCTTTCTAAAAAAGAAAAGGTCAAAAATCCCTCTGTGAGCTCTGTCTTCTGAAAAGTACAATGTAATATGTTGTGGATCCATCAACAGTTATTGCTGGAGTCAGTAATAAAGCTTGCCTTGACTTCCTGTCAGTCATTAGGCCAGCATCCTACAATCCCCACAAGATACTCTGCTTTTCCAAAGTGTTTTTTTGTTATTCTGTGCAATGAGGAAAAAGGCTGAGAATTTTTGCCGTGTTATGATTCCTCACACCTGAACCAGGGAGGGAGAAGGAACTCCCCCTGCTCCCTGTAGGCAATGCACCATCCCCTCAGCATCCAGGATCAGGGATGGCTCTACCTTCACTCAACCCTTATTGTATTCTGTCTCTCAGTGTAAAACCACTAATTTCTTCTCTTTTCCTCTTTTTTCCTTTCTCATAGGTAGAGGAAGAAAGGTAAGATTTCTTTTACTTTTTTTGGTAATGTATCACTACCATTAAAAGGCTCCCTCCCATGCATCTCCTTGAAGCATATAACTAAAGATGTACATAATCTGTTAAAAACATGGAGTTCTTTCCCTTGGCCTTCCTTGGTGGCAAGGGAGATTGCAGTCCACATGAATAAAACGTTGTGATGCAGGCAGAAATCCTGATCTTAATATAGAGAATCCCCTGGCTGAAAATCCCTGCTGTCTACGTCAAAGGAATTCCGGTTGGGGTAGTTTGGCTGTGTCACCTCTAGCAGTGCCACAGGCTGAGGGAAGGGACCATTCTGTCAGGAGATGCTGAACTGTTAAAGCTGGCAGCTGGTTTTTGTGCTGGGCTGAGCTGCCCAGAGGGCAGGGGGTAGCACTGGAATCGTGTGTCCTTGCCTAGAGCCACGGCTCTGAGGGCAGCTTCTCTCACTGTGTGCAGCTAAACAAAGGCAAAGCCTGTCCTTACAGAAGAAGTTAAAAGGCATTCCCATAAATTGGCTTCTAAGAAATAGCAGCTGCAGGAAATAATTGAAATAACGTTTAGATGATCAAGTACATGCACTCACCAAAACTGAGTACCCTCTATGCAGAGGTAGTTTATGGAAATAAATGGACTGTACCCACCTTATTATTTATTACTTGCTAAGCAAGGCACGAAATTTTTTATCTTTGCAAAGTCCTATTTTGTCCTTAAAAAATCTGTTGTCCCCGGTAGGTCTAAACCCAGTTATTTGATGTAACATGTAATCCTTGCCAACACAATCAGCTCAAAGAAAAGTCAGTTGCTGTTGTCCTTCACTCTGAAACTATGCAATATCATTATCTTCTGTCCCTAGGCTGTTATAGAGAGATTTCTATATCCATGGATTCGATGATCTGTATTTTAATTTATTATCTTGGAGAAAAGGAATCTAAATGCTGCTCTAGGCTCCGTATTTCACATGAATCAAATCATCCAACAACAGAATTCCAATGTATTTTCTAGCACTTTCTAGCAGTTCTAACAGAAAGCTTTCATATTTTTTTAGTTAATTCTTCTTTCAGACATGAGCTATGCAGCTCAAGGACAATGTTAATTTATGGCCTTCATTTAATCAATGTCCATAGTAATTAAAATAATATGGATAATTTGTCACAGGTACTTTAATTTAGCCTTGATCCATTTTTAAGGAAGCCTTACTTTTCATCACAGTCACAGGGATGGTATTGGTGAAACTGGTACTGTTAATTGTACTTGCACTTCTTTTCTGGCATCTGATGTTTTGGAATTTTTTTCCTACAGGGACAAAAAGGAGAACCTGGAATAGTGCCACCTGTAAGTCAATATTTTCTTCATCCATCAGCACGCACTAGAAGTGCACATATTAGTGCTTTAAAGCAGAATTGTAAATATGACAAAACCATACAGCCTAGGAATGAAAGGAGTGGAATTAAGTATGTTGTTTCACGTATGTAACATTAGAAATTCCTGTTAGTTGCTAGTTCATCTGCCATAATCTTTTTTTTTATGGTTAGATTTTTGTAGAAGTGTAATGGTAAATTAGTATCTTGAAAGGGGTGAAATAAAATTTCATGATCTATTTAATCCTTTCTTGTATGAAGACGAACAGATTTAAATCATCAATAAGTTGAGGCCAAATCATTGTTATTCACTTTTTTATTTAATCTTTTTTAGAGGAGCAGTGATACTTCTAAGATTTTGCTCACATTGCTAAAAAAGAGACTCCAAACTGGAAAAAGATAACCAGTGGAAATTACATTTGCTACCTTTTTCCTCCTTTCCCCAAAAAACCTTTTTACTTGCTGGAAGCTTTAATGCTGCCTTGCTATTTGCTTTGCAATAACCGATGTTCTGTAGGGCAGTCCTGACAGACACAGCCATGAGGTGTGGTGACTTTGATTTGTGTTCCCTGCTCTAGGTTTCAGGC
This sequence comes from Polioptila caerulea, assembly GCA_013397295.1. NCBI lineage: Eukaryota > Metazoa > Chordata > Aves > Passeriformes > Certhiidae > Polioptila > Polioptila caerulea. The sequence continues at coordinate 451,496 of VYXF01012145.1, read as the reverse complement.
ATACGCGGCCGCCCGGGACCAGCCGTGAGTACTTGCTGACCCTCTGCTTCCCTGCTGAGGCACCTGCCCCTTTGTGCCATGGCTGGTTTGTGTGGTGAGGGTGATGGGAGGGAGGATTCTCCCACCTCAGAGGGTGTTTCCTGCAGAGCCACTGCCTTTGAGAAGATGATGGGGTGTATTTCCCAGGGCCAGGTCAGCCCATGCCCAGAGGGAATGGATGTGCGCTTGTTGCACATGGACACCTGAGGCCCTTGGGGCTGGCTGGATGCTGGGAATGCCTCTCCTGCAGGGACTGGGCAGCAGCAGGAGGAGCTGCAGGATGCTCCATGCTGTGGCTGAGCACAGAGCAGTCCTGGACTAGCAGGGAAGGTGTCTCAAACCCTCAAACTGTACATCTCTGGCATGCAGAAAACCTTTGCTGAATTAACCTGTGGAGCACATGAGATATGAAACCATTTTGTAGATCTCTGCATCATGGTTCTACTCCCTTCAGGCAACGTACAGTTGAGAAGAAATATTGAATACTTGGTGAATTTAGATGTTTTCTTCATGATGATGTGGAATAAAACCCCACAAATTAATTTTTAATTAAGCATTGGATTTCATATTTGCAGAGCTTCATAAATCATTTGATAGTTTAAAAGAGACTTAATATTCCTGGTCTTTATTTTAGGGACCTCCAGGCTCACAAGGTCCACGAGGAGAACGAGGACCAAAGGGAAGACCTGTAAGTTATTTAATATCTCAGAAATAAAGTAGCAGAAGAAACCTCAAAAGATTAAATGTCTTTAAACTGTCTCTATGTCTTCTAGAGTTACCAAAACTGTCCTTGTATTTTCCAGCAATCAGGTAACAAACAGGAAAACGTTTCTATTTCATCACTGCTGGAGTAGATTGGAACCTGAATATTTTGAGAGAAGGACAGAGCTTTTAGCAGTAGTTCCACCAAAGCCATAGTTTCTCAACAAGCATTCTGAGACAGAACTGGAACATCACTTTCCCTTGATTCAAACTCAATGGCTGTTTGCTGGTGGCTGCTGTGCAGCAGAAGCAGTGTGAGCTGTGTGGCTCAGAGCACTGCAGAAAAGACAAAGCTCAGAAGTTAGCAGGAGTTAATATGTGACTACATTTGTTGGTATGCTGGTGAATAATGTAACCAGGATTTCTCAGTGGAAATAAAGACTTCATAAGGGAATTTCGGTGTCTGCATGTGGAGAACCACAGACAGGCCAAAAAGGAGTGATTGAAAATACCCCAGATGACATGTTCCTTTTGAAAAAGCTAGGTCAAAGAGCAGAAGCTGTTGAAAGCAGATTTGAGAGTTGAATCATTGTAATTTCAACGTGGATATTTTCCTATCCCTCAGGAGAGAGCTAGCCAATACTGAGGTTAGGCCTAGGCCTAAAGCAGACTCCTTTGCCCTGTTTCCAGTGTGTGCCTCTTGTCTGTAGATGGTGATGACGTTGTTAAAGCAGTGCAGTGAGTGTGCAGCCTCTTTGAGGTGCTTGTCAAGGCACTGCTGCTCTTCAGAACTCCAGAAGATGTTTGTCAGAAGAATGAATATCAAAATGCTTAATTATTTGTTAATCATTAGTGCTTAATAGAACTCTGGGAGTAGTTGTGCAGTCTTGGGGTGCACAGAGAAATCTTGACTTGTGTTTTCTGAATGAGACTGTGTCTGAAGTGCTTTCTTAAAGTGCAGTATTGTCAGTGAGATGCTAAATAAATTCTGATTGCCTGCCATGCATTGCTTGTGTCTCTACCAGAGTGGTGGCCACAAGCACCTAAAATCCCAAAGGCTGTAAATGGCTTTGAGTCCTTTTGACACAGGTTATTATTCTGCTTTCAAGGAATAACACAAGGGATTGAGAAGCAGGCAGCTCCTTTGCAATGTTCCATCAGAGGTTCTGATGAGCTGTGTGTATGCCAGAGTGTGGGTGTGACACCAAGAGCACAGCTCTCAGAGACACAGTGACTGCTAGTGCAGGGGGCTGATTTCTACATGTGGATAAGAAATGTCAGCTCACACCTGCAGTTTATATTATGAAAAAAACTCTCATGGAGCAGTTAACCTTGTACAGACTGCCTTGGTCAAATTGATCTGGTTAAATACATTACTGGCTGGGGATGTTACTAATACACTAAGTGCATTTCCAAGCTGTTTATTTATTCTTCAGATTGTTTTTTTGTTGTTCTTTAAAGTCAGGCTCCACCTGAATAGTAAGCAAAAAGAACTCAACCTTGCTGTGGATCTCCACCTTTTACAAAAGCAGCACCCCTGGATGTAAAATGGAATATTAGCATATTTTTCACACCAGAGTCTTTGTTAGTGTAACAGTGAGAGACAGCTAGGGGATAGTATGGCTGCATTTTCAGAATACATCTGGGGAGGGGGTGTTTTGGAGCATGATGACATTTTAGTTGTTAACAAATGGTCTTTTGAAGACAGAAAATAAACTTGGACATCCTCAGAACTATTCATATGTTCATATGTTTTCATTTCTTTGTGGATTTACACTCAATATTACTTGCAGTAGCAGTTTAAGTAGATAGAATTTGGGAGTGTCCTACCATGAGCTGCTTTTTCCTTTTATTTTATTACAAGCAAAACCTTTAATTGTTTCCTGAGCAGCAGCAGCAGCGGGCCAGAATGAGAACATTGTGTGTTTAAAGGGTGCCACCTCGTGGCATTTGTGAGAAAGATTTGATTTTACTTTTTCCTCTTTTTTTTTT
>VYXF01012145.1:403291-448734 GCA_013397295.1 Polioptila caerulea | reverse complement strand
TCTTTTTTTTTTTGTATTTGTGAGAAAAATTTTTCTTTTTCCTCTTTTTTTTTTTTTTTTTTACCTTATTGACCTTGAACTGGTGTAAGAAAACGAAAGGGTTGTTTTTCTATACACATAAATGCATAAATACTGTGAAATAAATAAAATTATAAATTATATTTTATTAAAAACCCACCAAACTGGTTATATACAACTAGTTACTTGCTACCTTCAAGTACAAGCATTAATTTTTATGACTTTTTGGTTTTGAGGTATGCAGTTGCATTTGTGCTCTTGAAGTAGCTTGAGTTTTGGCGACTAAAAAGTAGGTCCTTTTCTAAAAAGAAATTAAAAAAGGCCTTTTTCTCTATTAGATTTTGATAAAGTGTCTTGTGTGGTTATTGAAAATTGGCAATCCTGCAGAGACTTGCCAAATTCTTTTTAGGCAGCTGGTTTTGTGAGTTTTTTTCCTCTAATGCTTAGCTTTGTTTTCTTTTGTTTTGAGAACAATCAAATAATCATTCTTTTTGTCCTTGGGACAGTAAGCACTTTTAGGTTGGGCAATGTGTACTTATGTTTATAATATATTTAAGAATGAAGTTTTGTGCTAAAACCTTCTGCTTCCATCCAACATGCCCAGACCTTGTCATTTGTTCAGAATACCATCTATTCACAGCTCCATCTGTGGCCCATACTAGTTCAAACCATACCACTTCAGACATTGAAATATGTTGCAGGCACAGTCCCTACCTCATGGAGATCCTGGCAATATGTCTGATTGTTAATTGTGTTTGAAAAGGTGACTCAGTGAGCTGGGCTTCTAAAGCTTTATGTTTAAAGATCCTGAAAACAGCAGAGCTCATTACATTATCTAAAACCTTTCCTTGCCTTGGTCATACATTTTATTCCAATGAAAAAATGTAGTAACAAGCACTTTAAAGTCTGTATTTATGATTGAAGCATGTCTGTGTTGGCCCCATTACTACTCATTTTGTTCCTCTAATGTTTTATTAGCTGCTTCCATATTTAATTTTAGTTCTTATGTGAGTTAAATTGAGTGCAGTTTAGGAATTAAAAGCTAGAGCCACAGGATGAGCTCTAACTTCTCCTGTAAATACCAGCTAGAGGTGACTTCAACACCAGGTAGCTTTCCCTGTGTTTCTGGCATTACAGCTGTGTTGAGAATTCAACAGTGGTATGAACTGGCTAAACCACTCATGGTGGCAAGTAGGCTGTAAAAGTTCAGCATCACTCTGGAGTTTCCTAAGCCTCTGTGTATATCTACACTTATCTGAGCTGTACACATTTTACACATGAATTATTTTCATTCTATACAGTGTGCAAAGCCAAAGTTTTTCAGGAACAATATACTCTAGTCTGGAATGATAGGAAGCCTGAATTTCTATAAAAGCCTGTGATGGAAATTACTGCAGTTTACTTAAGAGTTGGATTCATGATAAGTTTCAGTCAGTGCTTCTGATCTGAAGGTAGGAACAGAGCTTTAGGGTTGTTGTTTGTTTGAATATCTCTCTGTAGCAATACAGAATTATGAGTAAGAGACAGGAGTTATCCCAAAGAGAGACAGTTCCAATGATTTCAATTAATACCTTTGCACACTGCTGGCATTTTTGATTTTCTTTGTAGGGTCCTCGTGGTCCTCAAGGGATTGATGGGGAACCTGGTATCCCTGGCCAGCCTGGTGACCCTGGTCCTCCAGGGCATCCCACTCACCCAGGACCAGATGGGATAAGCAGGGTAAGTTTTACATTTGCTTGAGCTGAAAGCAGAGTGTTGGACCAGATCCACGTGATATAAATGGGGATTTGCCTTTGGTTCTGTGACCATGGAGTGCTGTTCTCACACTTCCTGTCTCCCAGTCACGAGGGGCAGCAGCTAGCAGCACTGCAAATTCTGCCAAAAATTGGGACAAGCTGGATGGGAGAAACCTGGGTAGAGATGCACCTTTCACAGCAGATTTTAGCATCTATCAAAGCCAAACTGCCCCAATCTAGAACCACCACAAGGGTTCTTTTACTTTCTCCAGCCAAGGGATCTGAGCAATAGTACTGGGAAAATGAGTGCACCGAATTAGGAATATAGAAAAGTGAAAATTAAGATAGATGAACTATAAATAACTAATGAGAGGAACTAAAATGTGGTTGATTATACTTCTTGCTGGAATTATTCAGACCAACAGGGAGAAGATTAAGTAAGAAATTGTTTGTGAAAGCAGTGCTAACCAGCCATAGCTGGAGACAAGGAATTCTGCAAAACTTCTTATTTTCCTCCTCCTTGTATTGGACACTTGTGGTTGATAATTAAATACATGTTTGAATTTGTCAAGTGCGTTCAATTACACATTTCTTGCTGTTTTGACACCTGTTTTGCTTTCTCATTCTATTGTTCCTGAGATGCTACTGAAAACAATAGTTACAGTGACAAAAATCTGCAATATTCATGTTAGGCCAATAGCTTGCAATTTTGGGCAGCATTTCGTGACTTAACCACATTTGCCAACAGTTCTGAATCCAGCAGACTCAGCCCAAGTAAATATCTTCAGCACACAGGAATCTCTTAGGATCACAGAAGCACCATAATGGGTGCCAGGCCGTTATCTTACACAGAATTCCACAGAAAATATGGAAGAAACGTGTGGGAGGGAATCTAAGACATTTTTTGTTTGTATTCCTGTCTCTGACCTCAGGCAACATCCAGCCTTTAGAAAATGTGTTTGAGGACCAATCTAATGGGGAACTAACTGTAAATGTTGGGAGATTTGAATCTATGTTTGAGCTGTTGCTTGTTCTCACTTCCTGTAAGCTCTGGTCTGTGTGAATGAGGCTCTGGCTCTGAATGAAGCAAAATAAAAGTTTTGATTTCAACTATTTGCTTGCATAAGGAGGAGGACACTGAAATTCCTCCCTTTTCAAGCTCATTGGTCTCTGTGAATTGATAGGAAGAGCAGTGGCTTTCAGCTTTGCTGGATAAGGGCAAGATGCTTAAAAATTCTAATTTTTCTTCATTAAATCAGCTACATTTCCACTTATCTTAAGATATTTCTGAACTTGGAGCATGGTAAGTGACAAAAGAGGATGCCTTAGAAGATATGAAGGAATGTGGCAGTTTTGGTTTAGATTGGTAGGTCATGAAAAAATATAATTAATTTAGTGAGAGGCTTTCCTCTTTTTAGTTCATTTTACACTTGTTTAATATTAAAGTGGAAATAGAATTGTAGGCATACAATGTATTCACATGATCTTTGAAGCTTTAATCACCTCATATTTATGGGAAAGACAAATTTTGTTTTAGTGATTAAACCAGGAATTTAGCTGTTAGCACTGCAAAAGCAAAGTGAATAATGAAGATGTGATTGCCTGGATTTTTGCCTATAAAACCATCACAATGACAGCTAAATTCACCCATCTTATTTTTCCAGCCCTTTTCAGCACAGATGGCAGGACTGGATGAGAAGTCTGGACTTGGAAGTCAGATGGGACTGATGCCTGGTGCAGTGGTAAGACCACACTAGCCCTGTACTGTAAGAGAGGCTGGAAGTGGAGTGCATGTCCAAAAAACCCAAAGGGAATTCATCCTCTACAGCTTCCTGTGCCTCTAGAACCTGGGTGTACAGTATATCCCAGTACAGTTTTGCACAGTAGCTGGGAAAGAAGTGCTTTCTGTTAAATGACAGCTTCTTCTCCCACCTCTATCCATCTGTCCTGAAATATAGCAGCTACTAACAGTAGGGTCCAGGAGAAAACTCAGCTCCTCTTGGGTCACTGCAGAGTGACTGACAGTTGTCAGGTACAACACAAATATGTAACTTCTTTTCACATGTGACATCAAATGAGGGATTTTTTGGTAGTAATTAAAAAAATTATTTCCAAAACCAACTCTTAATCCAAATTTATGCTTTGTTATTTCAAGACAGACTTCCTGTTTCTCCACTGGGCCCAGTTTTTTCACTGGCAACCCTCATTGTTTAGATATACCCTTTACTTTGAGTGCACTGTGGACTTAATGGTAACACTGACATTTTCTACTGTCTGTGAGAGCTGTTTCACCACCCTAAGTTTTCTCTTCTGGAGCTCTTGGGGTTGTTTCTTAACAATCTCTCTCTTCTTGTTTGACAGCTTGGAAATACTGTTACCCTCTTGGGTGATATTTTTAACATCCGTTCTGAAGGAAACCATCCTTTAGTGATTGTGCTGCCCATGAGTTTGCCCACCTGAATCTTATCCAAGTCCCCACTAGCAGGCTTCAGAATCAGTTCCAATACCTTATGAAAGGTTCTAAAGATAATTTATACTTTGCCTTAGGACTAACTATTGCAGTGACTTCTTCAAATAACTTTTTGATGAATGTCTTCCTTCAGTGAATTTGCTTTCTGAACATAAAATGATTTGTTCCATGAGTCTGTCCTTTGATGCTTTCATTGTTTTGCTTAATCCTTTCACTCAGTTTTTCTTAAGGTGTCCATCTCTTGCACCACCTCTTATCATTCTCCAATATGATTAAATTTAACATTAATATATCTCTGGCCTTACACAAATTCTGCTAAAGTCAGTTGGCACTCACTCGCTGTCTTTGGATTGATTCATCATGTTATGTGACATCCTTTCTTCCTTCTCTTGTGAGCTGGGTAACTGACAGCTGAAAACTTTTTGTTTCTGACGTTCATTGTCTTTTTTTTTAAACTGCCCATTTCTAACTCTTCTACATTTTCTTTGTAAAAATTAGTAAAAAAATATTGAATTTTAAAAGACAAAAGTCTTGAATGTCTGTCAAAATGAATGTCTGTTACAGATATTTTTGTATTCCTAGAACCAAGATAATTACTTTCAAACCAGATAATGTTTATTTCAAGTTACAAGTTACAATTAGATTTGAGATTGTTCCTAAAAGTCCCATGACACTCGTTCAGGGACAATCTGAGTTTAGTGTAACTAACCACAATGATTTGGAAAGCTCTTTTGGTGGCTTGTATGATACATTTAAACACGTCCTTTCATTCCTGCTTTTCAGCTCATGACTGAGAACAAGAAGATTAATTTATTTTGTCATTGATTCCATGATACGATTCATCTGAGTAATGACTTTTCCTTCAAGTGAAGACTATTGCCCCCAACTCTTACTTTGTTACTACATTTTTTTCATGGAGCTAGACAGACAGTTTGGTTATTGTGATTCCAGAGACAGTGAGGTTGCAGGAAGCAGCCAAGTCCATATTTTCTGCTGCTAATGAAATTACACTCCTGTGGCTTTTGGACTTGGGAGATTTCATTCAACATGCGTTTGTGTTTCATACCACCAGTTTTCTGAGAAAAATCTTTTCAGACTCTAGAAATGCTGGTGGTCACCATCAGGCTGTGTTGCCCTTGGTAGGGTGAATCTTACTTGGGAAAAATTGTTTTCCAGTGTGTAACAAGTTTTGTGTTCAACAGGGTCCAGTGGGTCCAAGAGGTCCTCAGGGTCTTCAAGGAAAACAAGTGAGTGCTTCACCTCAGGGGATTTAATTGTCACGAGTTGAAGGCAGAGCTCTTGGTGAGCAGGGTTTGGGCATCTCTGGGGCAGTGTCCACCCTCAGTGACTCGTGGCCAAATGCACCTTCATCCAGAAGGGAATTTAAACAAGGGCTCTGCTCCAGATGGACTCCATACACAGGAATTGGCTCCAAAAGAACAGTTCATTAGATCTTTAACAGGGTTTTAACCCAACACATTTTTAAATGAGTGAGCAGCAATGAAAATGGAGACTGCTCTGGTTTTGGTTTTGGCATGGTGTTAAGTTTCCAGTGGGGTTTGTGTGTGGCACAGGATTTATCTACAGCTTGAGGGGTTTTAGTATCCAACATCACTCATGGAAATGTGAACTGGTTCTGAATTAAAATCCAGACTCTCCCATAGGCTGTGATTTTCCTGTTCATGGATTTTACATTATATCCTTATAATTGCTTTTGGAATTTGTAACTGTATTAATCTTTGGTTAATTTTAGGGTGGTGCTGGCCCCACAGGCCCACCTGGGGAACCTGGGGATCCGGGACCTATGGTAAGACCAATAAATGCAAACATTTCTACCGTAGAATTGCAAATATGCTATACTGCTTTATTTCAGAAGAGAATTTTTGTCACATTGTTTCAGCTGAAACTATTAAGTAACTTCAGTGAAGAGCTGTGGTATTCAAAGCATGTTGTCCTGAATCAGTGGATTTGAGTTGTTTTGAATGTGAATAGCAATGATTATATTATATTAGGTAAAACCATACCTGATAGTGTCACTTACACAAAGGATAATGAGAATTTTTTTTTTTTTGAGGCAACAAAGTGATTCAGAAGTAAAAGCAAGAGCCATAGATTTGAAGCAAGAGCCATAGATTTGAAGCAAGAGCCATAGATTTGAAGCAAGAGCCATAGATTTGAAGCAACAGCAACTGTGATTTTTAATGTTTTTGAGTTTTTTTCCAAAGAATCCATCCTGTATTTTCATATAATATAATGCAGGTTTTCATGGATCAGGATGGTTACAAAGAGCACCACAAAATGGAGCAAATGAGCTTAGGCATAAAATCTTCCTTTTCCTACATCTGTTTTTGTAAAACCAGACTTTGAAATGGAGTAAATAGATATTTAAGTGGTGGCTAAACTGACTTCTTAAGAAACATATTTATTTCTTAGGGGCCAATTGGTTCTCGTGGACCAGAGGGACCCCCAGGCAAACCTGGTGAAGATGTAAGTTTGTTGTTCTTTGTATCTTGTTTAATTTTTAATGAAACAAACATTGGCATCTTTGAGACAGTGACTAACCAGCAGATGTGCCTGTTCTGACTCCTCTTGTCTGCTTTCCTTTGTAATTGTACTCCTCATTAAATCCAGCATCACAACTGTGAATCTTGGCACCCATTTCCCAACCCCTCCTTTCTTTTCTTTTCATGTCAGCATCATACCTAAAGTCTAAGCACCATCTCTATTTTTTGCCTCAGTAAGTTCTTAACTGAGATAACCTTTGTTGAAATCAAACATAATAATAAATCCCAGGGGGTCACTTAGAGGCATCTCCTCTCTTTTGGGATTACATGTTGGGTTAGAAGAGCTGTAATGGCAGCAGACATGTGTCTGGACAAGATTTTAGTATTTAATTTCTTTAAAAATTGATAATTGATTATGTTCCTCACTTTCTTTCTTTATCCATGTATGCATACCTTTATATGTGAAATGTATGTTTGGTATATATTATATGAGTGGATATATACTGCTCAACAGTAGTCTAAGACCTTAATGGTGGGTATGCATTGTTTGTTTGCAAATCACCCTAAATCCATCTGAACTGTAATTTATAACTTGGAAATTCATTAGAAAACTGCAGATCCTGCATTTGTATAGAAATTATTGTGCAACAACTGCATTCCCATTAAACTGTACAGAGATTTTTAAGAATCCTTGGCAACAGTTAACTCTCAGTGCAGGGAAGTCAAATCTTGATGCTGCTCTAAGAACTTTCCCCATTTATTGTGTCTTTAATTGCATTTGTGAAGCACTTTGCCTTCTCTCTGACCAGAAACTATTTTGCTGAAGCCTTTCATAATCCTGAATCCTGGTGTCCCGGGTGTATTTGAACTGGTTGATGCATGTAAAGGAATATTTGGCTGTGACTCTGGAGGGCTTTGATTCATCTTCAGAATATACTTGTTTGGTTTCACCATATTTTTTTTCCCTATTGCAATACACAGAAAATAGTCACTGTCCTAGAATGAAATTATATCATTCCTGGAATGAAATCTACATCTATAATTATAAATTATATATTTAATTATATTAAAACATTTAAACAGAAGGAGCGTCACAAGCTACAATGCTGGTAGTTTTAAATTCCTGTTCCAGTGAGAAACAACAGCAATTTGCTGCTCTGTGTGAAGATGGCAGAAGGTTGCCTCATTAATTCCACAGAAAACCAGGTGGCAGCACCATCTCCTGAGGCCTGGGATACATTGTGGGCCCAGCCTTTCAGTTTTTTCTTGGTTAAAAACCCTTTGTGAGTTAATGTGTCTACTGCCCATTTGCTAGGCACATATGCAGTTGGTTTATGTTGCTGACATTGTCACAGCAGAGAGGATGCATAATATTGATGTGAGTGTCCTCACTTGTTTCAAAAGGAGAATGATACCAAAAGTCCATTTTCAAATCTCCTATTCTAATGTGTTCCTTTTTTTCCTCTTTCCTTAGGGTGAACCTGGTAGACCAGGACAATCCGGTGAGCCTGGATTTCCAGGATCTCCAGTAAGAGCATGATTGTTTAAATTTTAGCCAAACAATCATATGTCATCATATGATACTGGTTCCTTATGGCTTCATCCTGATGTGACCCATCAGTATTGCTTATAATTATGAGTGCAAAGTTCTGCCATGCAGTATCTGAAGTCCTTGTCTTAGCTCACTCCTAGGCTCCAGGTTGGTGTTTGCTTTGTTGCTGAGAGGATAACTGTTGTTATCGAGATTTCTGTTCTAAATTCATATCACCAATAGTCTGACACAAGGCACTTATCTCCCTTCTGTTAGCCTTTCCAGGGACACTTAGGAGGAACCTAAGTGCAAAAGAGCTTTGGTTTGATTGCTAAATGTGTTTTGGTAGCAGTTGTTGATCATTTTTCTGGACTGACCGATTCTGAAAGAACAGGTACAGTTTGTAGGACTGAGTTTCTATTTCAAGACATTGCCCTGAATTTTGATCTCGGCTTAATTAGTGTTTGTCCATATAAACCCCCAAAACTTGACCTGCCACTGATCTTATTTCATTAATTTTGTTGAAATTTGAAGTTTGATCGCGCAAAAATATAAATGATGAAGCTTTTAATGTCAATGAAAATGTGTAAAATGCTGAGAAGAGCTTCAAGGCTGTGTCATCTGTGAGCTGCTCAAATGCTGCTCCTCACTATGATGAAGGTGAAGGAGTGTTTGCAATATTAGTATTGCTACTGCCCTTATCCCTGTTATACCATTATTGCTGAGTTTATCTGCAGAATCAGGATTGCATTTGACTTTTTCTTTTTCCTGCCTAGGGCCCTCGAGGCTTTCCTGGTGCTCCCGGTCTCCCAGGTCTCAAGGGTCACCGGGTAAGAGATGAGGTTTTCCCTCTGATACAGATGGTATTTCCTGGCGGTTTCAGAATGAAGATTTTTCTTTGTATCCATGCAGACTTTGCCTACACTACAGATGAGGCAGCTGTAGCAGAATTACTGGCATTTGAGGGCAAGAGGGCCTTGCAGAAAATCAGTGCTATTCCCCTTTAAGCTGACCTCTGTGTTACGTGCTCCAGTGCTTTCTTCACTCTGTTTTCAAATGTTCTGGGAATCTGGAAGGAGCTTGCATGAGCCCTGCCAAACTTCAGGAGGCACAAGCCTGACAGTTCTCTCACTTTGTTGGCAAGTCTTGCATTAGGGTGGGGAACCTGAGAGGTGGATATGTTTGCAACATGGAGTGATTACAAATTACCAAGTTTTCTGGCCAGAGTTTTACTTCAGGGAGGAATAAATTGGTTTCCTATGGCTCAGAGCCTCCTCCTTGTTGTTTTAGGATTTTTTTAAAAAAACTTTCTTGTTTTAAAAAGGAAACCTAATCCAAGGAAATGTACCTTGTACAAATGGTTTCCATTTATGAAATGTTTCCATCTGGGGTTTTTTTTCTTCTTTATTTTTTTTTCTTTTCTTAGTCTTACCACCTCAGATTCATTCTTAATACTTTAATATCAAGTTACTTTAACAATAATAGTAGGAATTCTCTCTGTGTGTACATATATAAATACAATTTCTTTGTATTTTTATAACTTACAGGGATTGAAAGGACTCGACGGTCCAAAAGGTGAAATTGGAGCAGCTGGAGCAAAGGTATTTTTATGATCTGAACAACGAAATGATTAAGCATGTTTTGTCTAACACCAAAATCCTGAAAGGCAGGAGATCTTTTGAACACAGCTTTGTAACCTCTCTGACCTCTACATGGGGAGGGAGCTCAATAGTGCCAGTCCCCACTTCAGCTGGGGCTGCTTGAGGCCTGTAAGGGATTACTGGGTGCTGAGTGCTCCATGTGTGACACACACACTCAAGACAGCAGAGCCTGTTAACAAAGGGCCCATGCACGTTTTGTAATTCTCCACTTGGACAGTTCATGGTCCTTGTTGGCTCTATGTGACCAAGTTGAACTTTTTTTAATGTAATCAAATAACGCAATGCATAACTAAAACCAGACTCTCCTCTTTCAAACTGTGATAGATTGACTTAAAAGAAACAGGCATTGGAGAGTAGAGGGGATATATTTTAATCAAACTGACTATTTCATTAGTTTATTCTCTTAGAATTTTTGATCCCTATTGGCACTGCACCACTCTTACAGCTTCAGATCAAAGCAGTGGTAACACGGGATAGCCAGCTGGGGTCAGTCCTTTCAAGATAGGTTAAAAGATGTTTTAAAAGAGCATAGAACACTTTTTTCAGGCTTTTCCACTTTCATCAGTGCTGATGCTGAAATGTTTTTTGGCCTGGCATGGGTAATAATTGAATGGAAAAGAACTACCATTTTAGATTAAAAACATCTTCCAAAATCTAAATTTAAATGTGAGAGAAGTAGTTAAGGACAGTTTGTATAAGAAAAGATTTATCTCCCAAAATTGCCTGCCACTTTCTGTGGAGGCAACAACAGCAGCAGTCTTGGCAGAGAACACATAAACCCTGAGAACACATAAACACTGAGAACACATAAACCCTGAGAACACATAAACCTGGCGTTCCCACCAGTGTGGGGAACAGTGTCCTTGCCATGTGTGATGCACACAGATACCTGTGCAAATCTGTCCCTGAGGTCCAACATAAGCACAGAGGACAGGGGTAAGCTGTGATTCCATTTTCCTTTCTCTCATTTCTCTAATTCTGTCATTTCATTTCCTTTTCCAGGGAGAGTCCGGACCGACCGGAGCCATGGGTCCAACAGGTCCTCTAGTGAGTGTCACATGCCTTGGTATTCCAGAAGTGACTGTAAACACTACTGCTGCTGGGAATTTCAGGGCTTTGAGATCTGTATTTGAGCTCATGGAGCTGAACTTTCTCTTCATGAAGGCTTCATTTTCTATTACTCTGACAGTGAATTTGGTCTGCTGTAAGCTGTTCCTCCCCTCCAGTCACAGACATAAGTAGTAATGATAAATCAGAAGGCTCAGCAGAGACTTGGCTGTAGGTGTGGTGGTGGATTCCCAACTCATGTAAGTGTAGGGTGATAATGATTTTTTTTTATATGTTGATGCCTCATGTGGAGTGGTTTCAACGTGAGAAAAACTGGCTTGGGTTGCTCTGAGGTAGAATTGGAGTAATTTAGATCAGGAATGAATCAGCTAAGAAGACCATGGACAGAGGATTTTGGAGATTATGGTGAGGATAAGTACGCATGACCTGGAAGTGAAATGGAGAAACTCTTCTTAGAGTAATTTTCACTCACATGTGGTTTTGGACAACTGAATATGTGTGAGTGGTGTTACATGACAAAAATTGACTCTCAGCTGTGCTTCTGGAAGTGAAGCCTCTTTCTGAGATCATATAATGGGATCTCTCTGTGAAGCACTATGTTGTGTGTAAAATGTAATGTCTCTGAAGTGGAATCTAATTTGTGAATGAGATTTAGTGAAAGAAGTTGCATTATTGTCACTGATGAGTATATACAGAATTTATTCTAATGTGTTTAAAACTGGTAATACTTTTGGAATGGAAAACCAGAAATTACAGTTTATTAAATTTCCACTGGGCAAGCCTATGAGGCTATAAGGCTTTTTATAAGCTGCTACTTCTTTTCTCCTATAGGACAAGATAAGTTACTCCTACAGGAGTGAAAAAAAAACAACCCTTTTTATTATTCTGACATGATGACCTCCTAAATAATGCACTTTTTGTTCTTCAAGGGACCTAGGGGAATGCCAGGAGAAAGAGGACGAATTGGACCACAGGGTGCCCCTGTAAGTAGAATCTTCCTTCTCTCTTGTAATTCTTTTCTTAACTTAGATTTAAATCCCTGAGCCTGAAAGTGTTTGTTCATGTGACTTGCTAGTCACTTGTGAGTAGCTTAAGAAAGTTAGGGCCGAGCAGTTTTGTGGGGTGAGATCTTTACTGTAAATTTTTGAAGTTAAAAACAGTTTTAAAATGATAGTGGTAACTTGATGGTAACTGCTCATAGCAGAGCAGCCCATGAGTCCAAATACTCTCATAGCATGGTTTTCTGGGATAGAACAATGTCTTCCATGTTTCTGTGGGATTTCTTGTGGGAGGTTCTTTTCATCAAAAATTACTGAACAGGAAATAATGTGTTTCACTTTTGCCTTGAAAAATGTTTAAAATGAAAGTTTAGATGAAGTCTTTCAATTCAGATTTCAGTTTAGATGAAATGTAAAAATTTAATTCCAGATAATAAGGCTATCTTCTTAAAAATATTTTGATTTTCAGCAAAAAAGAGGGATTATCCTGGATATGAGATCATATTTGAGTTAGAACTTTCTTCCTGTTGTTTTTACATCCAGAGTCAAGTATTGTTTTCTGCCATTTTTCCCCATGACTTTTATATGATCCACTCATGTCGTGTGCCCCATACAATGACACACTCAAAATATTGTCTTTTAGGAAAACAGAGAAATCCATTAACTCAAATGGGAGCAGAATTTCTGCCAGAAGTTTTCCATGGCAGTGTTTGGAGGAATGTGCAATCCAGCATTTCTTCAATCACTTTAGTATATATAGTTTTATCACAAATTTGGACAATAAATAATTAAAATAATAGGTGGAGTTCTTACAAATACTCTGTGTTTTCTATTTTCATGTCTAGGGAGGACGTGGCCAGCATGGTATGCCTGGGAAGCCAGGCCCAATGGTAAGTGACTGGTTTTCAATCACCCACTTTTTCACTTTATAGTTCTACTTGCCTTTTGACACTACCAGAAAAAAAAAAAAAATGCTGGCAGTTGCTGGTACCAATTAAGTGCATCTGGAATTAATTATCTTTGGATGATTCCTAGTTCTACTCATTTTAGTGCTGCCCTCTGCAAAGTTGTCCTGTGTAGTTTACTTCATCTAGAGGTTTTAATTTGCAGAGGAATTGGCCATAGCATGTCCCAGGGAGGTGGTGCCCTGCTGCTCTTATGGAGCCCATATGGAAGGGAGGATGGGGTCCCAAGTGCATGCACTGCAGTCTAAAGCAGTTCATAATTGCACATTATCTTCCTTCACATAAAAACCTGGCAGATGAGGTTTGCTGTCAGCAAGAAGAAAGGCACTCTCTGATAGCACCACTTGCTCCCTGCAATCGTTCCATTACCAAATGTGTCAAATGTGTTTTAATTCAGGACAGTCTCTTTTGAAGGGAAGGGCAGATGCCTGTGTCTGAAAGTCTGCCCAGCTGAGGAAGCCTGGCTTGCAGGGCTGCAGAGGAGGGCATGGCTGTTCCCTCTCAGAGTGTCAGTGCAGCAAAGGGTGTTGGTTTGGATCCTACAGTCCAATCTCAGCCCGCATTTGCAAAACTCATTTGTGTGAGTTCACGTGAGTCAGGGATTATTCCCACACATAAAGTTAATTTTGTGCTGCTTTTGCATGTGATAACTGGTGATGGTTTTGTACTATTTGTGCAAGGCCATCTTACACTTTAGAAATATTGTATTTATGTTTGCCTTTTTTGAAAGCATCACTTGGAGGCTATGGGTAACAGCTTCTACCCATTGATGACTGATACCCATAGTCACCCTTCACCATTTTTTAAGAGTTTTGATGTTCAGTTTAGAAAAAACCAGAAACCAAACACAAAACCCAACAACTAAACACCCCAAAAGCACTGCACCAAAAAAAACCTCTCAAAACTCTAAACCATACCTGCCTGCAGCTAGAATTTCATTCTGTGCATACTCTTTGTTTACTTGTGACAAAGGTCTGAGAAAAATTCATTTACCTGTGTTATCTTAATGAATAGACTGTTTTATTAAACACTTCATTAAGAAATAATTAACTGTAATAGAAGCTAAAAATATAAGTGTAAGTGCCTGAAAGCTACAAAATCAATTATTTAGTGTATCATGAAGGAAAGGTAAGTTCTTAGAAGAAAATTTCAAACAAAGAAAATATTATGTTTAAGTATTTAAAATAAATTATAAAGTTAAAAGAAGCTGAGTGGCAAGCCATGAGGTTTTATACAAAGCTTGTAATTTTTCTTTGGAATAAAATGCGAGCTCAGCTTCACTGGACATGATAAGTGGTTGGCGAATATTTTTGGAAAATCCCATGAAGCGTCACAAGGGAGATCCTCGTTCTTAATGTGTGTGTTTCTCACTGGAGAAAGAGTTAATGAAATGTGTTGTTATTTGGGTCAGGGCAGTGGTACAGCATAATGCTGGAACTCTTCCTACAGCAAGAGAGAGATTTGGCAGACATTATCTGTGATCCAATAAACTGGGACATAGGTTTTCAAAAAGATACTTGGTGAGCTGTTACATCAGTTCTGTAGAAATCCAGTGCAAGGTCGCAGCAGAAATGTTGTCTGTAATTAATGCTCAGTGGGAAAGATTGCTCTGATTATGTTTGTCAGGAGAGCTTTATTACTTAGAACATTTTTTCTCAGCATGAATCATACTTTACAAAAAGGCAGAAAATCAGGAAAAGATAAAGAGGAATTATGTGGGAGCAGTGTTGCAGTGAGTATTAATAACCACTGTGTGCCGCCATCCCAAGACTTTGGAATAAAAGTAGAAAGCTCTCTTGAAAATGCCTTCTTCAGCACAAGAGACACTGTGGAAATTGAATCATCTTTGTCTCTCCAGCCCTGAAATTTTGATACAAGATCTGTGTTTTACAGCCTGCAAACGAATTTGCAAGTGTTAATTTAGGTATTTTAATTCCCATCATTAATTGTGTATATTGCAATTCAGGCATTAATAGCTGAATCAAGAGCTGCAGCTTTGCTGAAGTCAGCAAACACATTATTAAAGAGCTGCACCACAGTTCCATAAAATGTATATGTATAGCTTAAAAACCTGAGATTTATAGTTATTTTGGTTTTATTAGAAACAAATGTCTTATGACTAAAAAATACATGTAATTCTAGACCCACATTTACCCAGTGATGAGATACTAATCTGTGTGATCTAAACCACTGAATTACAGCTTTGTGTGCCTGTCTTTTATAGGGCCCACTTGGCATAACTGGATCTCCAGGTTTTCCTGGTATTCCTGGTGTAAAGGTAAGAAATAAAATGAAAATGTCTTTTTAAAATGTTTAACAGCACACAACTCAAAATATGTCCTAGACTACACAGAGCTCAGACTGATGTGTGTACAAATCTCCAGGAGCTGCAGTGAAATCAGTCTTAGTCAAGACCTTCAGGCACAAGATATAACCCAAAGCCAAATGAAGCAATTTCAACTCACCACTGTTAAGATACTTTGCTTTCCTTTTTGCTCGTGTCAAGGGGTGATTATAAGATGACTGCCATGCTGTGCTTCAGGAATCTTGTCCAGAATATTCAAAGAATAGCAAGATACATTGCTAGAAGTGAGGTTGTGAGGGCAAGTCAAAGAAAGTATGGAGGAAGGACCTTCTAGTGCTGAAACTTCTACTTTTGGCCAAGAACACTTTTTGAGATGATCTAGACTGGTAAGGGAAATGCCTGAACCCAACAGAGATGTGTGATTCATCACAAGAGAACACATTACAGTTACTGCCTTTTATGGCTTGGGGTGATTGTGCTATGAAATGAAAAACTTGCATTTGCTGCAGCACTGTCTGTGTAGGAACTTCCCTCTCCTGCTTTTCAATAAAGTGATCATTTTATATATATTTTTTTTTTTATTATTTTTTTTTTTTTTGCTTCTTAGCCTTCAGCCAGTGTCTCCAAAGATAGGAAAGATATTTCATACAGCTTCCTTATACTTATACATGCCCTGCATCCAGCTGCTCCTCTTTGTCCCTTTACACTCCTAAAACATGATAAGAGAATGTTATACAAGAAGAAACTGTCCATTGGTCAGGTAGCCAAGATCAGCAGATGTTTTGTGTTGTTGTGAAGCTGGCAACATTCATGACACTGTTTGGAAACAAGTCTTAATAACAGCATCAACTTAATCATGGGATCATAGAATAGCAGGTTGGAAGGGACCTCTAGGATTATCTGCTCCAACCTTTCCTGGAAAAAGCACAGGCTAGACAAGAGGAGTGCACAGTTAAATGATGGCCCTTGTAGTGCATGTCATAAGATGTTTAAGTATGGCTCAGCATGATTTCACCTAAGTAAATGTTTAAAAAAGCTGTCACATGATGAATCTTTTAGAGCTTTTGAAAAGGAAAAGCTACCTTCAAGTTTGATCATCAGATGACGTAAAATTGGAATAGTGTTTTGAACTCATAAAAGCTCAGCAGATTATATGATGAAGATGGTTTTATGATTAACAGCCATCAATTCCAAAAGGCATATTTCCTATATAAAATTAAAATTCAAAGAAGATGCTGGAGGGAATTCTTTTATCATCCAGTCTAATCTTACAAGGATTTGATATTTAGTATAGTTCTATAACAGCGAGTTAATCTGTGCTGTGCAAAAAAAACCCCAAATCAAACAATCCCAGATGTGTTAGCATATCTAAATCTTAAGCCTTACTGTTAATGAAGATTTAAAAAAAAACTTGTAAAATTAAGGACATATAGTGGAATTTTAGAGAGACAGGTCTTTTCTTGATCTTATTTGGACTCCTGGATACTACTGCTTTTCTGCAGAGAGTTTTTGTTCTGTATACATTGAGAAAAAATCCTGCCTATACTTTTAATGTTTGCGTTCACCTAGAAGCAGTAGAAGCAAAATTAGGTGAGCAAAATTGTATTTTAAGTATAATAAACTATTTCAAACATGAGTTGTTTTTCTGTTACAAGCTCAATATTCCTCCTGTGTTACATTTCTAGCACTGCTTTTTAGAGCAAAATAATCTCCAGTTGTTTTCTCATGTGGAATCCTAGGGTGAAGCAGGTCCAACAGGTCCTCGAGGTCCTGAAGGTCCTCAAGGACAAAGAGGTGAAACGGGTCCTCAGGGCCCAGCTGGGTCACAAGGTCTTCCTGTAAGTACATTGAAAGAGTCCCTCAGTGCTCAGCTTGTGCATGCTCACCTGCTTATGGGGGTTTTCAGTGCCCCACCAGACAACAGAGTTTTACTCAAATTACCTTTTTTCCCCAAGGAAAAGAGGTCTCATTCCTTTGTTTAGTGCTACTTGTATTGATAATAACTATTTGTTATTTTATTACAAGTTGGAAAACTGAAAGTTGCACAGTCTCAATACAGTCTCAGTCCTCAAAGTACTTTAAAACTTTAGCTTAAACATAAGATCTTCAACATTAAAAATCACATTAACGTGCATGCTTTATTCTCTTTTTTAGCGTTTGCATATGTTGCTGCATTTGTTTAATAGCCTTTATTTTCTGGTCTTGTAAAGTGGAAAAAATTACTATCTTCTGCTTTTGTAATTGATGCCCATCTCATTAAAATGGTTTTTAATGACTGATACCTTATCTTTAGGGTGCTGAAGGGACAGATGGCTCCCCCGGTGCAAAGGGCCCTACTGTAAGTGATCATTTTTCCTGTGGAAGAAATTGTGTAAGTTAATTCCTTTTATTTCCTTTTTTTGATTGTGTTTCCTTACTGTGCTTGCTGTTTGCCTTTGTAGGGATCTCCAGGCACTGGAGGCCCCCCTGGACTCTCAGGGCCCCCTGGTTCCCCAGGACCACAGGGCAGCACCGGCCCCCCCGGGATCCGGGGCCAGCCGGTAACGGGATCTTTGTCTCTTTGGGATTGGGGGTGTCTGGCACACGGGGCACTCCAGGGAACTGAAGCAGGGCTTAGCAGGGAGCTTCCTTCAAATACAGCAGTAGGATGCCAGGGAGAGTGCTAAGACTCAGACTCTGTGGATCTGCTAGGTATCCAAAATGCCACTACTTGTAAAAAGAGTGTGTTTTTATAAACATGGGAAAAGAGATTTATTTTTTTGTCTTGATAGCATAATAATAAACAAGCATAATCAGGGTAAAGACAAACCATTATAAGCATCATATTGTACTGCCTACAATTAGTGACTAAACTATGAAGTGTTTGTTTCATGGCTTAATACAAAATAATGAAGTGGTCTATGCAACTTTTAACTTTATTGGTACTATTAATGTGTTTGTTTTCAGGGAGACCCTGGTGTCCCAGGTTTCAAGGGAGAAGCAGGACCCAAAGGTGAACCTGTAAGTCTCCATATGCTTTTTAAGATGAAGAGGAAATACATAGGCTTATACCCATGTAACTTTTGGGAGAAAAGCAACTCTGCAGAATTTGAGATGATTTGTCAACCAGTGTTCAGCTTTTCTTTCTCACATGATTAAATAATTATGTAATAAGTGACAAAAATATAGAGGTGAAGAAATAGTTTCTTTACCACTGCCTTCTTCTTTGAAAGTTCCTATTAGAATCTCATTGAATTTTGACTCCTTTGCAGCTTGCCAAATACAAATTATTGTGGATGATTATAAGAAGCAGTGTACAGCCCAACTGCAGAATTACAGTTTATTAGCTTATGAACGTTGTAAAAGAGAAAAGCAGATGCTGAAAAGCTGTTATTTGTAATTGATCCAAAACATAACTAATTTTTTCTCCTTTATTTGGAAAAATGTTTATAGTGTCCAGAAGACAGTCTGTTTCAATATGCCTGAGAAATGGTGAGCTTAACCATGTTCTTTAAAATCCCATTTTATTCTCACTAGGGCCCACAAGGTCCCCAGGGTCCCATTGGCCCCATAGGTGAAGAAGGGAAAAGAGGTCCTCGAGGTGATCCAGGGTCAGTAGGTCCACCGGGTCCTGTTGGAGAGAGGGTAAGAAATCCAGAGGAATAATATGGCTTAAGAGATGCACTGCTAAGATGAAAAACCTTTTGACCTACCCATGGATGTTCTTTCAGTTCGATTGTGGGTGTAGTCAAACCTTATTTTCCTAGCAGTAGTTACTACTATTTTTTTGCACTGGATACTTTTATGTGGAGGTTCAGTGCCCAGGATAGTATGGTAGGAGGAAGGATGGAGATAGGACAAGCTCACCTTCATGCAGACATTTTCCTACACCTGTTCAGCTGCTCGTCTTTGCTTTCAGTGAGGCTGTTCACACAGCAGGAGCTGTCCAGCATGCATGAGTGAGACACTGATATTTTTACCACTCTAAGTCATAACCCCAGCCCCACAAGTAAAGTACTGAACTAAGAAAATTGTAAGGAAATGAACTGAATCTTCAAGTCAAAAGTCTGGTCCTTTATTTGTAATAACCTTTCATAAAGTTAAGGTAGCTGTCTCATATCTACTGCTTTTCCTAGGGTGCTCCTGGTAACCGTGGTTTTCCAGGTTCTGATGGCTTGCCTGGACCAAAGGTAAATTCAAGTGTCCATCTTTTCTTGTGTAGTTTGTTAAATCTTCATACATCTGGACATATAAAAAGAAAAGGATCCATTAAAACTGTCTGCTTCTGGGCAAAAAGGCAGGTCCAATTTACAAATGCCAAAAGGGGGTCTGAATGTTTTGAGACAAAATTTTTTTGGGAAAAATCACTTCCAGTTCCTATGATGTTCAGCTTTGCTTGCTTGCCCCTGGCTTAATGCTCCCTCATTTTGAAATGTGCACAGATAAGGGATTGACCTGTTCTACACTTTTATTGCTTCATGTATTGCTGTGTGGGAGAGGTTATCTGAAAATTTGCCTATTCTATGTGTGTGGTGTGATTTTCTAGACTTGTCCCTTAAAAAAAATGGGTTTATCTGGCTTTCCTAACTGCACTAACACTTCCAAGGGAGTGACTCACATAGGCATTTGTCTAGTACTTCTGTAAATTCCTAACTTCTTGGTAAAATTACAGGGATTCTAAAATGCTTATGTAAACTTGCTTTAAGGAAGAGACAAATTTTAAGTAATTATTCTGGGGAGAAAAGATAATAATTAGAAAAGTAATGATAGTAAAAGTATTAATGATTTGTAACTTTATCTGCAAAAACAGGTCCTTAATAGAAGATACAGATTTTATTTAACCTTCTTCTGCTGTCAGTCTCCTGTTAACCAGTAGCTCACTGGTGTCTTTCTAGGGAGCCCAAGGAGAGCGTGGTCCAGCAGGATCTTCTGGGCCCAAAGGAGGTCAGGGAGATCCTGGACGTCCTGGTGAACCTGGCCTTCCAGGTGCAAGGGTAAGGGACTGACAGCAGCACCCTACTAACTGTGGTACCTTTCATTTTTCAAAGGCAGCAATGAATTTGGGAATTCAGAAGCTTTTATACAAGGGCAGGCTGGCTTCAGTGGGGCTAAAGGCCAAAAGTCCTGTCTTTATTTCCTGCTGATGTAGGGAAGCACAGGTTTTGTCTTGGAAAAAGGAGAAATAGCCCTGACTGAGAACAGCTGATGCACATGAAGGACATGGGTTTGTAAAGCACAGTTCCAACAGGTAACGTGGATTGAAGGGCAACCTTCATTAAATTGGTGATGGATAACCTAGAAGATTGAGTGGTACATATCACCCAGAGATTTTTTTGGGAAAGTTGTTGGAGGACAATTCAAAATATCAGAAAAGGGGATAAAGGGAGCAGTGGCAGAAATAAAGATGAACCTGTGAGAAGCTCAAGAGGTATAAAGCAAGAAAAGAGAGAATAGAAGGAAGATCAGAGACAGTGAGGGATGAAGCTGTAAAGTGAATGTAAGGATGAAGGCCTTTGACATAGAGAAGTCTGTGCTATGGTAGTAACTGAGCATTTCTTTGGGATTTGTTTTTATTTCTTTATTATAGACCTAACTCTAATACTTATACTATTCCTGCTTTTAGGGTTTGACAGGAAATCCAGGTGTTCAAGGCCCTGAAGGAAAACTCGGCCCCTTGGTAAGTGACAAAAATTAATCTTTTGGGTTAATGTCACAGTAACTCAAAGGTTCTACCTCACTGAAATTACTTTATTAACATGAGTTTTCTTAATTTATTAAGACTCATCTTCCCTTTTGATAGTTTGCTTTACATTCCTAACTTCAAAATTAGTACCAATAATGTTTGTTTAGTTTTGTCTGTGTAGCAGTGTCTCTTGCTTACCAGCTGCTGCATCAACATTAAATTTTGGAACTAAATATCTTTCTAGTTGTTGCTTTAAGGACACAATAAATGATCTGTACATGATTCAGTTCTAGTAATTGCATAGAATTTGGAAAAATCCAGCAGTATGGCTATTGCTATGTCTGCTCTCAAGACATTTTGACTGATAAGTGAAGCCCCAAACCAGGTTAATGTTATTTTCTTTATATATAAGCATTTTCTTGGGATGAATAAGCTCATATGAAGAAATAGAATTTAATGTGGAAAATGCTTTGTCTCTGCAGGGTGCTCCTGGGGAAGATGGACGCCCAGGTCCAGCAGGTTCCATAGGCATCAGAGGTCAGCCAGGCAGCATGGGCCTTCCTGGGCCAAAGGGTAGTAGTGTGAGTATGGCAACCTCTGTTTCATTTTAACCATTTTCGTATATTTTAATGGATAAAAAAATATCTAAACCCGGTCATTTTTATCTCTGCAATTTAGGGTGATCCTGGAAAACCTGGAGAAGCAGGCAATGCAGGAGTCCCAGGACAGAGAGTGAGTGTGGCTGTTATTTGCAGTGATTACAGAAAATGGTGATTTCTGTTATGTGTGTTCACTATACAAGATTTATTCCCCTGTCATTTTAATGTAGGGAGCCCCTGGTAAAGATGGTGAAGTTGGCCCTTCCGGTCCTGTTGGCCCACCAGTAAGTCAGCCTTTCCCTCCCTGCCTGCCTGCCTGGGTCTCACTCCTCTTTTGGCTAAGAAACTTATCAACATTCATGCCAGTTGTTGATCCCAAGCAAAAAATTCCAAGAACATTGATAGAAAAAATTGTCCTAGAAAAATTGCTAGCTTTGTATTAAAAAATAAATGTTAGTTGTCTGATTCCTTTTACTAACCACCATAAAAAATAGTGCAAGGAGTAAAAAATTATCGTCGTTAATTTTCCCATCTTCATTTTAATGGAACTGAATGTTTTCCTGTTGCCAGAGAACCTTTAGGGGGAGGATTTTAAAGGAATGATACATGTCTTACTGCATCTTTTAGACAGGCCATTTTGTCCTGGGAAAAGTAAAAATGTAATTATTAATGTAATTATGAATAAATAAATACCTAATTGAAAATATGCATATTCAGAGAAAAGAAAAATTGTGGAGCCTGCCTATATTCCTCTTCTGTTTACTTATTACTTACTTTTGTGTAGGGTCTGGCAGGAGAAAGAGGAGAACAAGGCCCTCCAGGTCCTACAGGGTTTCAGGTATGTGCATTCATTTTTATGTTTTTTTAATTAAAAAAAACAGTCATGTCTTTATCAACTTAAATTGGAGAAATTCAATCAAGTGATGTATAATATATGACACAACTTCAGAACCAAGGCAAGGACGTTCAGAATAATTAATGATCCATAACTTTCATATCAGCTGTGCACTAAACCAAACTGGCAAAAGTCTAAATACCAGCTCTGTATCCCTTGAGAAAAACTTTGATGGTAATCAGTTTTAATTTGAAGATTAAAAAAAAAAAGTTCTGAATATGTAGCAAAATATTTTTTTTGATAATGAAGTATTAATTAAATGAATATCTGTTTATAGAGAACTTCACTTCTAGGGTCAAGATGTCCTGCAAATGTTAAGGAAGGGCTGCCATCTCATTTGGAGAGGGGGAAACACTTTTGGTGCAATATTCATAGAACTTTTTCCCTTGGGGATCTCTGAGGTCTGCTCTTGTACTGAGTGTACTGCAACATTCATGATCTTGGTGTCCTAGTTAAGTCTGGATTTTCAAAACTATCTATGATGTTTGTGACCATTTTACTTTTTACAGGGCTTGCCTGGGCCACCAGGTCCTCCAGGTGAGGGAGGAAAGCCAGGTGATCAGGTAACATATGTGTAACTTAATATTAAAAAGAATACAATTTATAAAGTAGTTTTGCATTTTCTTCTCTTTCTAATTGAGTTTCCCACTCTGTTTCAAAATACTTACTGATTGATGTACTCTGCAAGCTGTCTAAGAATGCTTTAGCATAAAATAATTATGAGAATCTGTGTTCTTGGACTGAGCTGGACTATCACCTCTAGTCATTGACAGATAGGATTTATAACTGGCCATCTACATTCACAGTACTTTGGAAATAAAAATGTTTGTCTCTGATTTCCATAACTATGAAGTTATGAATAATGATTTCATTCTAATGGTGAATTTTGTTCTTAGGGTGTGCCTGGAGATCCTGGAGCTGTTGGTCCATTGGGCCCCAGGGTAAGTGTTTTCTTCCAGAGTTTAAATATTCATAACAGTTCTCTGAGGTTGGAAGTTGATGCATAGTATGGACTTTAACAGCTAAAGTCAGTATTAGACCTTTTTCCCTACCAACAAAATGGTTGTAAATATGGATATGTTTTAAGATAGTTTCTGTAAAATCTACTACCTTTAATGATTTTGTAGCTCCTGAAGTGGTGTTGAGTGCTAGCTGCTAAATGATTCGGTTCATGCTGTGAAATGAGAGTTTTTAGTTGGCTGAGCAACATATTTCCCCCACCTCTAACAGCAAAAGCATAAAGCTAGTTTCTATTTAATCAATTCTCCTAGAATTTGTTCACAGGCTCTGCTGCACTTAGGGTGTCTTTAGGATTTTGGCTACCAGAATTCTACCCTGCCTTGTAAATAAATGATCATCTTCCATTTTGTAGGGAGAACGTGGCAATCCAGGGGAAAGGGGAGAGCCGGGTGCCTCAGGACTCCAGGGTGAAAAGGGTATGGCTGGAGGCCACGGTCCCGATGGCCCAAAGGTAAACTGAGCAGAGATTTGCATTGCTGCAGTGGTGTGATGTATCATTCTGCTCACTTGCATGAACATAAGAGAGATATTTTTTTTATTATAAATATGAAAGGCACCTCCATTGTATGAGGAAGGACACAGAATTCCAATTATAACAATATTAATAACTTGCAACTTAATGCAACTTACTTAAATGTTGAGAATTCACAGCAGAACTGGGCAAAGCCATTTCTGAACTGCAGAAAACCTTCTAGCAATGTTGTAGGAGCCCTGCCAGTTTACACAAAGACACTTGGCAGGGCTAAGCAGTTAAAAGAAAATGCTGTAAGCTTCATGCCTGCATGCAGGTACCTGCTATGGATGTGATTAGGCCAGCAAAGTCAGGTCAAGCAGGGAATGCCTCTAGTTATGTGAGACCTAGAGGTAATAGTCATGAGCATCTCTGCCCTTGGCAACTTCTACCTGTACCTAGTTTCTGTATTAAACCTATGAGACATCAAGGTCAAGGGAGAAAGATCCTCAAGTTTCTTTTTTTGGTCTGTTTTAATCTCCAGTATGCACTGATTAAATATTAATGTATTTGGAAGAACTACGGTATTACAGTTGAACTTCCTGAGTAACACAATGGGAGAAGAAAAGTATTTGGATGTGAATAAAGTCCAAATTTCAGATAAAATTATTACTTAAAACTGTACCTCAGAGATTTCAACACAGGCACAACATGTTCTGCAGCCTGGAGACAAAGATGCTTCTCAGATGAATAGGAAACAATTTGTTTTTTGTTGCAGGGAAGCCCAGGCCCAAGTGGGACACCTGGCGATCCAGGCCCACCGGGCCTTCAGGGCATGCCTGGAGAGAGAGGGATTGCTGGAACACCTGGCCCTAAGGGTGATAGGGTAAGGCTGTTTATTTTAATTCTGTCCTCCTGGGCAGTATGAGCTGTCCCCTAACACTGCAGTCATTCCAGGGTGTGACCTGCTCAGCATCCAGGGCCATAACTGGGACTCTCTGGGTGTTTTCCATAGGGCGGCGTAGGCGAGAAGGGTGCTGAAGGTACAGCTGGCAACGATGGGGCAAGAGTAAGTAAACCTGTCACTCTCCTTAGACCTACTCCTCACACACAGGTTTGTTTACTGTGCTAGGGCACTCAGCTTGCAGAGTTAGTAATTATGTAGTGTTGTCATGGCATGTCATGGGTTTGCAGTCATTGCCCTCCAAATTTTCAAGACTGCTGTGCACAATGTTTTGGGGTGTCTGTGTTCCAAGCCCCTCTTTGGTATCATCAGTAATGAAGTCAAGAGCTCAATGGAAATGATTCACAGTTGATTTGGGGTTCATCTAAGTTGACTATAGTAAAAAATATGAAAAAAAATGAACAGGCAGACATGAATAGGCAAAAAGCAGCTTCCAGCTCTCAGTCTTGGACTAAGGCAGATACCTCCTTATTGTCTACATCAAGTTGCCCACAATCTGTCCTGAATTTCACAGGTGAAAATTCCTGTAAATGTACTAAGCTTCACATAAGTAGTAAGTTGGTGGCAATTCTAGAAAGTTTTGGACCTCCATTTATTAATAAGGCCTCTAATCTGCTCAAGATGTGTTCAAGACACATTGCACACACCCTGCTGCACAGACTAACTGTCCAATAGTCCCAGTTGCACTGAGTTTTCTTTGTATGCACTGACCATTCTTCCTTCCCAGGTGTTATTTGAGTTAGTTTTTACACTGAGAACATAACTGAGATGTATTGTATCTAAGATTCTTGGGTTGTGCAAACCAGTTGGAGTACTGCTAAGCATTTGGAAATCTGAGGTACAGTCAAAATATGAGGATCCTGTCTGGACTAAATTTATTGTTGAAGAGGAAAAAAATTCTTTGAGAAACTCTACTATACAGAAGCTCTAACGAAATTATCATCTCTGAGCTGGAATTGTTTACCTAAATAAAACATTACCCAAAGATACAGAGCAGTTCTTAGTCATTTTAAGGGATGTTTAGAGCATACAGTAGTCAGTGAACAGGTGAATTGGTGGGTTTGGATGGAGAGTTTGCAACCTGTTTGCCTGCCTTACGAAGAGATAAAGGACATTTTTGAGTTTGTAAGATCTAAATGAATCTTCAGAAAAAAATGATGGATACTTGAAAATTAATTTTAAAAGTTAAATACTAATATAAAAGAAACAGAGCTCTGTGCAAGTGGGGAAAAAAGACTTGATTTCTTTTTGAGAGAGCAAAATAAAGCTGGGGTGCTTTTTTATATCACTATTCATGAATACTGCATAAAGCAGATGATGAACTTAGAGAAGAAAGAGAGAATGAAGGAAAGCAGATCTCTTGTGGGGAGTTTGGTCACTGGGAGAGAAAATCCAAGTCAATTTTAGATAAAGAAGACAAAAGAAGTTTCCAGAAATAAAGTAGAAGAATTCAAAGGAATGAAAAAGGGAACGGGAATATATGAGAAGTTCTCAAACTATGTTTTTTGGGGCATCACTTTTCTAATTTTCTTTCATCTTAATCTGTTCAAAAGGGTCTCCCTGGTCCAATAGGCCCAATGGGTCCAGCAGGTCCCACTGGTGAAAAGGTAAACAGATTTTTATTCCATTCCCTACTGAAGTTTCTTAATATTATCAGACATCATTAGTGTTTTAATGAACAAACAAGTAAGTTACTTGGGAAATAAAATCCTTTCATTTTATTTTAAGGGTGAACCAGGTCCTCGAGGTCTAGTTGGTCCTCCTGGTTCTCGTGGAAACCCTGTGAGTAAACATGCTTCAGTTTTGCCTGGTATAAGTTAACAATACCTAATGCTGATCCAAACTCCAGGCATTTTTCTTATTTGCTGATATATTTTCCCCTTTTTCTTTCCCTTTCTCTGTAGCCAAATCTGAAGTTCTGACTTGTTGCTGTGCACTTGCAAAACTATTACCAGATTTTCTTCCTGTGACCTTATACTTGTTTTAGGGCAAACTTTATAGAGTTACCCTCACTTACCTCACTCCTGAAACTGTGCCTCCACTTGTAATTGTGTCAATGTTTTTAAAAGTGTGCCCCTAGCAGATACCACTGCACATAAACAATTATTTAACAGGCAAAGCGCAGAGGCAATCCTTAGTTCATCCAGTTATATAACTCTTGTCATCTCCCATCTATTAGTGATTTGAAATATTTTAAGGGTTGACTTCAATTAGGGAATTAGAGGCTCAGCCCTTCTAGATCCTTCATACTGCTTGAAATTGATTATGTCCCTGTCATAAATCAGAACACTCCTATTTCCAGTATAACTTGGAGCAGCTTCCACCCTTTTAGGGAGTGCTGGAGTTGGCAGCCTTCAGCTACTTCTTTTCCAAGCAAATGTTGTGTGGAAAGCTCAGTTGAAGCCTGCTGTGACCTTATAGAAGAGTACATCTTTGAACTACTGTTTTTTTCCCCAGTGTGATTGGAGTGGTAGGTTGAATGAAGTGTATGCCCTTGGGCCACCCCTGGAAGTGGTGGGTTGTGACCAGAATTCCTCCCAATGCTGTTTTAATGCTTGCCTGTGCCTTCCATCTCTGAATTCTGAAAGCTCAATTTAGTCTTGAACACATGGCAACTTTTAACATCAGAGCTAATATCCTTTATTTTATGATTAAAAGATCATTTGATTCTGATTAATAGAGCAAAAGTATAATGACACTTCTGACGGTAAATAGTTAACATCCTTTCTGATCTATTGAACTGTAACTGATACTGTCTGTAGAAAGATGGTTGTTAAATACAGTTATTTCAATTTTTCTGACCAGGGTTCCCGAGGAGAAAATGGCCCAACTGGCGCTGTTGGTTTTGCTGGCCCCCCGGTAGGTGTTTTGGAACACTGATGAGTTTCCTTTGCTCATGCTTTGACACACTTCATTTCCTTCATTATGAATAATATTGTGGTGTTTTGGATCAGGAATCACATTTTTGCTGCAAAAAGATCAGTTTCTTTCTCCCATCAGTATATCAAGTGAGGGAAAAGGCCAAAAAGCGCCCTAGGCAGTTGAACAGTGGTTTTCTTGTTAAGATTATGTAATTGCTCACAGATTTCATATTTTCATTAGTATATTATGTTGCTCCTTTGAGATTAAAATGAGGGAAGTGAAAGAGTGTCCACTGAAGGTGGCAAAGATTTGCACCATGAGTAGTGAAGGCTGGAATGAGGTGATGGAGCAGATGGACTGGAATACCCTAACCTTTTCCCACAGCCTAAATATCCTGTTTCAGGATGCCTTTCACAGTCTTGCACCTGCTTCCCTTGGTGGGAAGAAAAGCCTAGAAGAGACAATGTTTGTTTTATAGCTGCTGAGGAAAATAGAAAACCTAAAGAGAATAAAAATGTGAGCTAGATAAGTAAAATATTTAAAATGGAAATACTGGCTTCGCAGAATGTTTAGAAAATGTCATGTGTGATCATCCAAAGACCATGCTGAATCATTAAATAAATGCAGCAAATGATTTGTATTTCTTTATTTTTACCCTCTTAGAAATGCTCTACAGAATTATTTTGTTAGGAAGGATTTGGTGTTGCCTGCCCTGATATTTCTTCTAAACATTATTTCTTATAGGGCCCTGATGGCCAGCCTGGTGTGAAAGGTGAACCTGGAGAACCTGGACAAAAAGGAGATGCTGGATCTCCAGGACCACAGGGTCTTTCTGGCTCTCATGGTCCCCCAGTAAGCACGAATAAAATCCTCACAGAACCAGTGACACAGGCTGCTCTTGTTCATTAAAAACGTTCTGGGTGTTCACTATCATCCCTCTCTTTCTCCTTTCCTTTTAGGGCCCTCCAGGTGTTCCTGGTCTGAAAGGTGGTAGAGGAACTCAGGGTCCACCTGTAAGTAGATATTATGTGTTGAGACCTGACTGCAGGTCCTGATCATCTAATACCGAAATTTTATGTAATGTGTGTATTATTCCTTATCTCAGCTTGTTTTTTCAGTATGTATGTATAATTTGCTCACTAATTCAGCCAAGAACATTTGAGGTAACTAGTGCTGTGTTTCTTTTGATAAAGATGGCATTAAAAAGGGGCTTTTTTTAGGGTGCTACTGGATTCCCAGGATCTGCTGGAAGAGTTGGACCTCCAGGACCTACTGTAAGTTAATTATCATTTTCTTACTAGGTATATTTTATAAAATGGTCACCAAGAATCCAAAGGTTAAATAAAGCAAGAAAGGTGAAGCAGTGTTTATGGCCTGATGCTATTGAGGAGAACAGTTTGTTAGCACTGGCTTCTCTGACTGATTGTTTGCATCATTAAGTAAAGCTCATTAGTCTTCAGCTTGGTCCAACGCCTGATATAGGTCCAAGACTTTCCATTGGGTTAAGTAGGTTTTCAAATTGCTGCTTAAATTGCTGCAATGGCTTGCTTGCTTAGAGGAATAAAAAGCCCAAGTTATATTTTCCTCTATATTTTCCTTTTTTTGTCCTTTTACTTGTAACTGAAATTAGGACAGTTTTTGGAAAAGAAAGAGCCTCTCCTGGGCTCTCTCATTGGTGGAGTTACTCATAAGTTCCATTAAAATAAACTCAAAACAAACCCACAAACACAAAATCTCTTCTGTTCAAACATTTTCAGAAACACCATAAAAAAATACTAGTTGTGGATCAAGTTGAGGGTTGACTTTCACACAGAGCACTGTGTCATGCCTCATATGCCTTTTAATGTTATGATGAAAAAATCAACTTTCAGTCATTATCAGGTTATCAAATGTGAAGTTTATGGAAAACTTATTATACCCGTGAAGTCTTTTAAAAGTATTTGAGAAATGAACAAAGGTCTGTTTACTAACGTCTACTGTTGCACTAATTTGTGCCATGGAAACAAAATCTTTGGGTATGGGCTTCAGCTTGATGATATTAGTAAGAATGGGCAAGGGTGAGTTTTCTAGCAGTGGTTATATACTTGAGGTGAAAGAAAAAAAGCAAAGTGAGAGAAATAAAAAAATAAAAGTGTTTTAAAGGCGTGAGTTTGGAATTGAAAATTTGGGGTGATGTGGGTGGAGCTTGGACATAATTTGATGAGATATTTCTTTCATTTCTTTTATTTGATCATAAAAGAGATGAATATAGCTTTTACTTGTTAGCCTCAGAGTGTGCACTTACAGTTAACTGAAACACAGCCCTCAGAATTTTACTGTCCTGGTCAGAAAAGGGCCCAATGCAATGATGTGTTTTCACTTTTCTAGGGAGCCCCAGGGCCTGCTGGGCCGATTGGCGAACCAGGCAAAGAAGGTCCCCCAGGTCTTCGCGGCGACCCCGGTTCTCACGGCCGAGTGGGCGACCGCGGGCCCAGCGGGCCCCCCGGGGGCCCTGGAGACAAGGGTGACCCTGGGGACGACGGGCAGCCGGTAGGGCCCTCCCTGTCCCTCGGCCGCGCTCCTCCCACGGCGTGGGGCTGCTGACACGGCCTGGCCGTGACACTGCTCTGCTCTGTGCCTTCCAGGGCCCGGACGGCCCCCCCGGGCCAGCAGGCACTACTGGGCAGAGGGGGATTGTTGGAATGCCCGGACAGCGAGGGGAGAGAGGCATGCCTGGGCTGCCAGGGCCTGCAGTAAGTAATGACTCCGAGTGCCACTGGCCTGGAATTTCTGTGTGCTGCTCCTTAGCATGGGCAGAAAGCTGGAAAACTTCAGCTGCAGGAGTGAATTGAGAGAGGATAATAAAGAACTTAATCTCATGCAACTGTATGAGGTGGAAGGTTTACTTCTTTTTTGTTTCTGCCATGATAGAAAGTCTGAACCTGAATTAAGAGTGAGTAATAGCATTAAGGTTTCTGTCCAAAATGTTCCTATTTTGTCAAGTTTTTTCCTAAAACTTGGCTCCTGAAAACCCCACACTCTCATTTAGGTACCCAAACAAAGGTCACTTGAATGTGAGTAGATACTCTGTATGCGCTGTTTCATAAATTGTGAACTACAGACTTCCAAATTGCCACTTGTGCTCTCTTAGCTTTCATATAGGATTTATAGATGGTTGTTGGCTGGCCTAATGATCCCGTAGATCAAGCAATTAAACAGACCATTAGTAAAAGGGCTGGTATGGTGGATCTGTCATTACCACTGGATTCATGATGTCACTTTATAGCTAAAGTTGGCCAGAAATTTTTCCAGGCTAACAAGGTGCTGAGACAGAAAAATTATGTTAATTATTTCAAACTGCACTGTATTTTTCTGAAATCTAAAACACCATCCCTATTGCAGACAATGACATCAGACTTACTGATTTATCGATAACTTCTTAAAAATACAAAGTATACTAAATACATATTCAAATTCTGTAAGAACCAGTTCTTTAAATATAAGGGATTTTATTCATTTACAAATGTAGATGATATTTCAGTCTGGATTAATGAGTAGTTTGGCAGGCAGCAGGTTTTTAGTGCTTTCTTTGTTTTATGATTAAAATTTTAATATGATATTTGCCATCTTTTTTAGGGTACTCCAGGAAAGCAAGGTCCCACAGGGCCACCTGGTGACAAAGGTCCCCCAGGACCTATTGGCCAGTCAGGCGCCACTGGGCCTGTGGGTGAAGCTGGTCCAGAGGTAAATATTACAGCATTATAGCATGCAAGGAAAGACTGCTGGTTCTTCTCCTTGACTTGAAGCTAGAGGTGGAGAACAACTTTCTAATTCATTTAGAAATGCAGGATTACAGAGTTAATCAATAGCCCTATTTTTATTCCATAACTCTAGGGACCTGCTGGTAATGACGGTACTCCTGGACGAGATGGAGCTGTTGGAGAGCGTGTAAGAATATATTCTTTTCCTTATTTTCTTCTGAAAATCCCCATTTTATTATTGACTTATTGTAGATTTTCTTTTCATTCAGTTAACCTGGATGGTGAGCTTGTTCTGAAAGTGTATTTCAGCTTTGAATATAGTACCTCTCAAAGCTGAGGATGCCTGGCTAAGAGGCTAAGAACGTCTGCCTCCACAAACTCAGACTTGAGTTCTTGCAGCAGGAATACCTTTGTAGGTTGCAGTAGTCAAAAATAGACTGTCAGTGCTACAGTTTTGTTGCTTTGGTCTAGACCAGTCCTCTTTAGATAAACAATAGAAGTTCTGCTTTGCAGGGTGATCGTGGTGAACCCGGCCCTGCAGGCTTACCAGGTTCTCCAGGAGGTCCAGGAACTCCAGGTCCTGTTGGCCCTCCAGGAGATGCAGGCCAAAGAGGTGAAACTGTAAGTGAGGCTTTTAAAAAAATTGCTTTGTTTATCAAAAACTATTGTGGGTGGTTTTCGTGCATTGCCTCACATTCCTTCTGTTTGCTCTCTTTGCAGGGTTCGCGAGGCCCGATGGGTCCCCCAGGGCGTGCAGGAAAAAGAGGTTTGCCTGTAAGTTGCCCATGGTCACTGAGGAAAGTGTGTGAGGAATTCAGCCCAAATGAGAATGCCAAGCAGAGCTTCACCTTGTGTTCTGACTGCTTGTGGGTGCAGGCAGCTCTGAGCTGCAAACTGCACAAATTTGGATATTTGTATTTGGATACTCCAGTAGTGCTTTGGAAGTCTCTTTGTTTGAAGCAAGTTGCTGTCTGGATAATGGTAGGACTTGAGTTAGCCAATGGCTGGAGTCTGGTCTAAATAAGGGGTAAATAAATGAATACTGAACAGAAAGGGAGGATTTTAGATAAAAATGGCAGAAATGCAACAAAATCACCTGTTCCCCTTAAAAGGCCTTAATTCAACTCATGAACTGCCAGCTTCAGTCTGAAAAGGAAAATAAACAAAACTCTTTTTTATGTTACATAAGTCTTTTACAATCCAAGCCTGGAACAGAAAATTAATTGCAAACTTGCAAATTCAAAACAATGTTGTCCTGTCCCTAAGCAGATGTCATTTGAGAGACAGTAAATTTTATTGAGCAGTTAGTGAAAATGATGCCATTGATAAACTATTTGGAATCTGGCATTGAGAAATTTAGCATGCAATTTGGGCTGAGAAATATAGAATTGAAAACAGCAGCCACATATTCCCATGATTCTTGAATTAGTGTAAGAAGTTTGCAATTATCAAAACTAACAACAATGAAATTATGACAGTAATAGGAGCAAGATATTTGTACTACCTGGATGTTGTTGTCTGTCATTAGGGAATGTAATTTCAGTTGTACTTTAATCATAATGAAGGTGAAAGAAGCTGTGAGAAGTAAAGATGCAGCTTGGATGATTTCATACTGAAAATATGCTTTATAATGAATCTGTGAGAGATCCTTAATATTTCAATCTCATCAACAAAAATCATTTGCCATATACAGTAAAATGAAGGAATATAGGTATATTAAAAAAATCGTTTTGTAAATAATTTATTATCATTAGTACAGGTTTGTGGGTTTTTTCCTGTATTATGTAGCTAAGTAGAGTAAATTTGCTACAACTGTATTAAAGCACAGCACAATTTTCTGTAATTATTTACTTATTCTTTGGTAAAAAATTAAGATTCTTGGAGCTGCCTCAACAGCATCATCTTTCCAGCTTTAAAAGGGAAGGAGGTCTTAGTGCAGTGTCTGAAAGCAAATGAGGGGGTTTTGAGGTTGGAGTTTTTTTCCCAGTTCAGAATTTTATATTTCATCATTGATATTTACAGGGTCCCCAAGGACCTCGTGGTGACAAAGGTGACAATGGAGATCGAGGTGATAGGGGCCAGAAAGGACACAGGGGTTTCACTGGACTTCAAGGCCTTCCTGGCCCTCCTGTAAGTTGTTCTGCTTTTACCATAATTTTATTTGCTTGGTACTTAAATAGTGCATCAACAACATAGTTATTTAAAGTGGAAAAAAAACCCAAACTATTTATTTTTTCCCCACAAGGTTTTTGAGTGGCCTGGTGTGTGTACTTGCTAATTTGTTCAATGCCATTTTAAAATACTGTTGTATGATGAGGTGAATCTGTTGTTGCAAGATGTGTGTTCTCCTGTTCTTGTTCCCTTTGCAAGGCCAATCCCTGACAGTCAGTGACCTGTCAGCACAAGATGGTAACAAAAGCTGGTAGTTTCAGACAAGCAATTTAGAGTGTGAAATGCTTTTTGGCAGTGTTTGCATTCATTGGAGTCAAGGAATCCAGTGCAAAATCCCAAAAGGACTGTGAGAGCATCTCTTGCTAATATTTTCAAGTACTTTGTGATTTCAATTGAATGGAAATACCATGGAAAACTTGCTTTGTTTTTTTAAACATTTATTCACTGGTGCTGTGCAGATGCTGGACGTTTCAACACACAGGAACAGCAGCAACAAAAAGACCCCAACACCCAAATTACCTTTTCACTTGGTGATAGCACTGTCATTTACTCTCTTGTAAATGATCACTCTGATCATAAATACCTCAAAACCTGGGCTTTTCTAGAGAAGCAGCTTTACAGCCAAGCACCAGTAAGTTTTATTAAGTTACTGAGGGATTAAGATAAGGGTACCACACATTTTTTGTACATTTTATTCCTATCAAATTGTGTATATCACACACTAATGCCTTTAGAGCAGTGGTATGCTCTAAATGGCACAATGATAATTTCTTCTCTTTAGGGTCCAATTGGTGAACAGGGCAGTCCTGGCATTCCAGGCCCATTTGGTCCTCGGGTGAGTGAAACATTTTAGATTTTTCTGGCTTGGGGTTTGTTTTTTCAATTTCTCACTCAGATATCTATTTCTGCATCACTTTTATTGACTTTAGTATCATATGGTGATTACCCTAATATCTTTTGCTGAGACATCACCTTATTAATACAGTAAAGCTTTGTCATGAATGTAGTTTATAGGTAGATAAAAATGTTGGCTCAGGATGGCTACAGGGCTGCAGACTCTTTTTACAGACATTTTTCTGCAGCTGATAAAAAGCCATGTAGGTATCAGCTCTGCTAACTGCTACTCTGCCTCTCATCCCCCATGTATGTCATTTACTCAAAAATAAAGGAGAAATACTGTCCCTTGGGCATCTACAGCTACCTCTGAGCCTATATCTGAGGGTGTACAGAAGCTACTCCAGTCTGCACAGCCTCTGGTATCTGGAAGTGATCCCACTTAAATGATTAAGGAAAAAGATATACAGCTGAGCCAAGTTATATTATCTGAGGTGATTCTTGGGAAGAAAAGCTCTTAAACTGCCTTCTTACTTTTACAGAAGAAGAAAAAAGGTGATTTTTTAAAGTTTGGTAGTAGGCACAAGTAATCAGATTGCTTCCTGACAACATATTGCTTATAATGAGCTGTTTTGTAAAATTTTGTTATTAAATGCTAAAGTACATTCCATCTCTCTCCTATATTTTCTAGGGTCCTCCAGGTCCAGTTGGTCCTTCTGGAAAAGATGGAAGTCCTGGTCCACTTGGGCCAATTGGGCCTCCTGGTGTTAGAGGAACTGTGGGAGAAGCTGGACCTGAGGTAAATTGATGGGGATATGGGGGAAAAGGTTATCTTCAAATAATCAGATTGCTTTTTAGAGTCCATCACATTATTTTCTTGAACATCTATCTATGAGTTCAAGACAAATGATAAAATGTGATAGTTTCTCCAACTTTCATCCAGGTAACTGTATTGAAAGGGTTCACTACTTACTCATTTTCATCTTGTGAACCTGGGGTGATCCCAGCCTCATCCACCTGTGCTCTCCTTAGGCTGAGTTTGGCAAGTTGGGTCCTAAACCCTCAGGCCCAGGCAGAGGCCAGCAGTAGCTCAGAGCTGGCAGCCCCACAGAGGTGGCACTGAGTGAGCACAGCCACCTGCCTGGCTGCCAGCACCCTCCTCCACTGTGCCACAGTGCTCCAAATAAACAGCCCAAACTCTCAAACTGAGCCCAGCTGACCTTCATGCTGGGCTGAGGTTTACACACACCAACCATGAGCTGATTCACTACTGGTGAACACTGGTTTGACCAGTTTGGAAAGAGTCCTAAACCTTGCTGAATGCCCCAGACATATTCCACATGTACCAATTCAAAATACTCAAAAAAGGGTAGTTAAAACTATTTGAAAGAAGATAAATTTTAAAAATTAAAGGAGTTTGAGAAAAGAGTGATCAGAGTGGTCATGTGGAGTCTTCTGTGGTCAGAGAGCTCAGCACTACCCTGGATAAACATAAGGATATTTCTAGTGCCAAATTTGCCATCCAGGAAAATGATCCTGAGGCAACTTGGGGAAGCAGGAATTTTAAGAAATAAAGTTGTTAGGCAGGGATCTGAGCAAGGAGGGACAAGATGGTTTAACAAAGGGAAGGAGGGCATTCCTTGGTGACTTTTTCCAGCTGTTAAATTTAAAATCAAGAGTAAGAAAAAGTTCAGCAAGGCATTAAGGCAATCAGAGAGGACATGAAGCAGAGTGAATACATACCTCACATACAGTTCTAATCTCATATCCCTGTTCTTTGAAGGGTGAATTCTTTATATCTGAATTATTCCCTGTGCTTTAGAGTGACTGGCCCCAAAGTTTTGGGGGGTATTTTTGGTGGCAGGCTTTGCTGTCATTTGGCACACTGTTTACTCTACTGGACCTCTGTTGCATTTCTGTTTTGACCCTTAGGGCCCGCCGGGTGAGCCTGGTCCTCCTGGCCCTCCAGGGCCTCCAGGCCACCTCACGGCTGCCATTGGTGACATCATGGGACACTATGACGATGCCATGGCGGATCCACTGCCAGAGTTCACTGAAGATGAAGCAGCCCCTGATGACCATAACAAAACAGACCCAGGGGTGCACGCCACGCTCAAGTCCCTGAGCAGCCAGATCGAGACCATGCGCAGCCCCGACGGCTCCAAGAAGCACCCGGCGCGGACCTGTGACGACCTGAAGCTGTGCCACCCCTCCAAGAGGAGTGGTGCGTGCTCACACTCTGCTGTGTGCTCTGGGAGGCTGCCTCCTGTCCTCGGGGCCTGCTCTGCACTGCTGCAACATACTTCTGCTTATGTCCTCCCAGTTGTTTCAGAAGCCTTTGTAATGTAAGGGTCCCGTTCTATGTTCTTTGTAGGTGAATACTGGATTGATCCTAACCAAGGATGTGTTGAAGATGCTATAAAAGTGTACTGCAACATGGAAACTGGGGAGACCTGCATTTCTGCCAACCCATCTACTGTGCCCCGCAAAACATGGTGGGCCAGCAAGTCCTCTGACTTAAAGCCTATTTGGTATGGCCTTGATATGAACAGGGGCTCACAGGTAAATAAATACAGTCACTGTTGAGAGTTGGCTTCTGTGAAACTTGTTGCCTTGTGGTTTGGAACTTCATCTGCTGCTCTGAGCAGATTCTGCTGCAGTCAGAACATGATGCTTGTTGATTGACTGGCTTATGGTCAATCGATTGTTGGTACCATGTAATAAAGACAGGAAATGGCTGGGAAAAAACAATGCAAGTGCATGTAATGCAGGATTGGCTAAAGCAGACTACTGCTGGACAAA
The DNA here is from genome assembly GCA_013397295.1 of Polioptila caerulea. Classification (NCBI taxonomy): domain Eukaryota; kingdom Metazoa; phylum Chordata; class Aves; order Passeriformes; family Certhiidae; genus Polioptila; species Polioptila caerulea. The sequence goes on along the minus strand of VYXF01012145.1, from coordinate 411,477 downwards.
CATCAGCTTTTCTATCAGTCTTTTACTAAATCTCTATCTTGTCCCTAAACTGGACTTCTACCCTGACACAAAATCCAGATCCCTGCTGTTTTAATTGAATGCTAATCTTCCTTTCAGAAAACTATACTGCTAAAAATTACAAAACTTGCTTTATAAATTTGTGTTTGAATGAAAGTATGATTGTTATCATATGTGTCAGGTTGATCCATGATGAATCCATCAGTCTCTAGGCAGAAAAAATTTCACTCACCTTTCTGCTGGGTTTTTCCTCTATGGTAACTTCTTAAATTAGGCTTAATGATCCTGACAAATATCACAAATTTGCTCTATGCAAAGTATATAATTAATTAACTAGTTTTTGCCATTTTTATTCCTAGTTTATCAAAAGCACAGAGAATATATCAAATGTTATTTCACAGAACATTATAATCTTTAAGTGTTTAGTTTGTAAAAAATAATGCTGTTTTCAAGTGGTTTACTGAAAACAGTTCAGAACTTTAACAGCTGAGCGCAGATGTGATACTGATTGCTTTTTTGAGATGCTTTAACTTATTAAATTCAGAAAGTCTTGCCATGACCTGACACATCCCAGTTCATGTTTAGCTGCCCACAGAGCTACACAGAAGTGTTTGTAAGGCAGATGCTCTTTGGAGGAACAGATTATCTTCAGGAATACTAAAAAAGAGTATTTCAGTATTCTTGAGACACTGTCAGATTTGGTAACTACTAGTATGAGCTATATAATAGTAAAGTGCACTCCTTATGGCTTCTAAATAATAAATGTGTCCAAGATGACTAAACAGAGGTACCACACTTTATACATTATGACAGTACCAGTGAATAAGATTCATAAAACATGAATAAAATGGAATCTGCATGGACAGGGGAAAAAAACCCAAACCCTCAGGAATTTTAGAATTTCTCTTACTGGTAAAAAAGTTGCTTGTTTTTTGTAGAAACAGTGACATCTCTTGATATATTTGTCAAACTCCTGTGGCAATTGATTAGTTTATAAGGCCCATATGCAAATGTATAATTATTTTTATATAGTCAAACTTAGTCTGTTTGAGCTGCTTCTAAATACAATACAAACCCTACAGAAAACAAGTTAATAAATTGGCCATATATCAGGGGCATTGTAAAAGGGTTTTCTGTGCTTGATTTTTACCTGCTTCAAGGCTGCTCTAATGCACTATTTCATACATAAGAATCCCTTCTAGAAATGAGGCAGAATTCATTCCAAAGCTTGGCATATCTGTGGAGGCTCAGCTTTCTCTGAGTTGTTTGGATGCAGAGAATTATGAACAAAATTCTCTATAATTCTCCCTGTTACAGAATGTCTAAATTTCTTTGTCCTCAGCTGGCAGCAAATTACAAAAGAAACCACCCTTAGATTTTATGTAATAGGGCTCCCACTAGTAATGTCTGAAAGATGACAATAATGGCAGATGTTTCTAATCACCAGCTCTTAATTTCAGTGTCCTGTAAGCTGACCTATTTCTTTATCTCCAAAGTTTGTGTACGGGGATACAGCTGTCACTCAGATGACATTCCTGCGCCTCCTGTCCAAGGAAGCTTCCCAGAACATCACCTACCTTTGTAAAAACAGTGTTGGGTACATGGATGACCAGACGAAGAACCTGAAAAAAGCTGTGGTTCTGAAGGGGGCCAATGACCTGGAGATCAAGGCGGAGGGAAACAGCCGCTTCAGATACACTGTCCTGCACGACAGCTGCTCTGTGAGTTTGGGGCTGCTCCTCTTTGCTGGGGAGGAAAAGGACTTTTGGACCTTTTCACTTCTCTCTTGAATTAGGGAAAAAAACCCACGCAGGGAAGTAATTTAAATGCTGCAGGATTTATAAAGAATTGTAGAAGTAACTGATCAAACAGGGATTTTGCTATAATTCTAGCTTCACATTATAGAAGACTGCATTATTTAGAGGCTGTTTGCAAATTCCTTCTTAGTGAGCATACTGAGACACATATCTTGGTATTTTGCATTTCCCAGTACTTGTTTAGCTCTGAGTGGAATCACACAAACTGGTGAGATAACCACAAACTTTTGTCTGCCAGATGGGCAAGATTATTGCAGCAGTACTGTGGAGGAAACTCACTGGTACTATGACTGAGCTGGAAAGGAAAACTCTCCATAAAATTTTGTGGTGGGCACAGAAACCAGCAAGTGGTAAATTTCTCATGTTCAAAAGCAGTTTCAGCCAAGACCAGCATACTGGCAAATATTCCTAAATCTAGTCTTGCACCTGAAATAAGTTAAGTACTCTCTGTGCTTTAGAGCAAGCCCACAATTATGGATGAAGCCACATATTATTGACACGTAGAGAAGAATTTCATAGCATAAGAGAAAAATCGGCCCTGATGTGTCAGCCTGATAGATCTGCTCCTTAGAGACATTTCAAAATGTAATGACATAAAAAGACAAAATCACCCAGGTGCAGTGCAGACAGAGTTGCTCAGGGTGTTACTCAGCAAAGGTGCAGTGACAGCCTCCTGAACAATCAGACAACTGACTCACCAGAGCACTTCAGGCTGGTTTTGACATGAGCTCTGGTCTGATTTTTCCTTTTTTTGTTCTTCTTTTCCCTCTAGAAACGCAATGGGAACGTGGGCAAGACAGTTTTTGAGTACAGAACGCAGAACGTGGCACGCTTACCCATCATCGATATTGCACCGGTGGACATTGGCAGCACTGAGCAGGAGTTTGGAATTGAAATTGGCCCAGTTTGCTTTGTGTAAGAGCAAGGGGGGAATATAACACACTACCCAGCAACAGCAGCAATTAAACATGAACTTAGACTGATTGAAGTTAATCCTGAGACTCTTGAAGTAATGGCTGATATGGGATCAGCATTGTATATACAGCTCTTTCTAAACGCCCGGCCTCCTTTCCAATATTTATTTTACTTACAAACCTTCTGTTTTCAATGATTGAAACCAGCTTTTTAGTACAATTTTAAGAGGATTGATGACCACCTTCTAAAAGTAATATGAATCCTTTTCCTCGGTTTTGTTTCAAATTATTTTGACATTTCCAGATATTCGAAATAGATAGATTTAATGTGGAACTATGTAAAGCTCTAATGATTATTTCTTTTGCTTTGTTGTGTACTGAATAACAGAAAAGTAGAGCACTTTTGTGAACTGTTGGCTATATTTCAATCATACCTACTCCTTCTACCCCAGTTTGTGTTGCTGTGTTTGCCATTCACAGAAATCTGTGTTTTTGTAGAAGAAAACTTCTTCAGATGAGACCATCTTAATTTGGCATTGTTTTTCTTGCACTTTTCTATGTAAGTCTGCTCAAAAGAGTATCCATAGCCATGGTTAATTTATGAAGTAAAAACATTACTGGGGTAAATATGAGTTTTCAGTAGGGGTCTCATATCTTAACTTTCAAGGCTAGACTTCACTTCTCACAATGTATCTGTGTAATTCCATTAAATTAACCTTAGTTTTCAAAATAAGTCTTAACCCCAATACTTGTTGATTTTCCAATATTTGCCCATCTAAGAAGCCATTACGTACCAAATTATACAGATGTGTTATATGTGGTGCCAATTTCTATGTGTTGCAGACCATTCACATGTATACCAGACCAATTGCTAATAAAGAAAGTTTAGAAATTCCTTGGTTTTAGCTGGCATCCAGACATGCATCACCAGTAATTTGACTTACTGACCTTGAATTGTCAAGGCAGGAAAGTTCCATCATTTCTTAGCATGAGCTACCTCATCTCTGGAAGTTGGGATGCAATTAATATTCCTGGTTTTATTTTAGATATTAAAAGGTGCTATGCTTCTGTTGTTATTTCAAGATAGGAGATAGGCAGGGCAAAAATAAAAAAAAAAGCAACAAAGTGATGGTGCTAAATGACTCTCTAGAAGGCTGATGAAATAAAGATGCCTACTGTCAATGTCACGTTCAGAGCTTAGCTGTTAGGCTTACAGTGTTTGGGAGAACAATGTTACAGTGCATTTATTTGTTGGTCATTCAGTATATAGAATGTTTTGTACCTCCAGCATGCTTTAATTTGTAAAGGATGTGGGTACAAACTTACTTAGGTTTTTTGTTTCTTTATTGCATCTGTGCTCTCCACGTTTTTTTGTTTGTTCCTTAAAAAAAAAAAAAATAAACAGCTGGGGCTCTCCCTAAAGAAAGTCATGCACATAGCTTTATTCATGTATCTTTGCAAAGCATTTAATTAAATACATGCTTCTCGCTATGTAAGTGGTTTCCTTTTTGTAAAACTCCTTCCAGTGTGTTCATTCCATATCAGTTAATTCCCAGGAAATTAAAAATAGAAGTGTTTAATTGTTGTTTGGTTGCTGTTTGCATAAATCATTTGCAAGACATTATGAAATATTTTGAAGATAGGAGTATTTGTACAGTACCTTCTGTGTCACTTTTTACAGGTAGGTGCCAGTTGTATGAAGGAAATCAGCAGGCCCAGGAAAGCTGCCTAAATAATACTGTTTGCTGCTCCAGAGAGAACTTTTATTCAAGAATGAGATGTGATTTGGCCAATTCCTGGTGGCAATGGGAGTTAACACTGATAGGAAACAGTTCTGGACAAGACTTAAAGTGGCATTTGTAGTGAAGCAGGGAAGAATTTCCCTTCCTTTCCCCTTCTGAAGGAGCAGGGCCTTTGCGGGTTCCGAGGTTGTCCAAATGTGTGTCCCTGCAGGGGAGCTAAGGACTGGGAAGTTGACAGGTTCATGCTGATGTTATCTGTTTGCTTTTACAGCCCCTGTAGGAACTTTGGGATTTCTTTCTTACTGGCATGAAATAATTTCTATAAATATGTGTCTCAGGGGTTAACTTACCATACTGGCTCCTAGAGAAATTTTAGATGATAAAAATTTCAAGCTGCAGTGTGGTCAAGCAAATGTGACTGTGGCCATATCTCTACAGCACATTTATCCAGATGCACAAAATGAATAACATCTGGGGGATAGGTTTATGTTTGGAATTTAGTTTTAGTCTCTAATTTTAATCAACAGAATAGTATAATCCATGTTTGGTATAAATAGTTTGTAAGGTTGTTGGAGGAGAACAGTGTTTGATTATGAAAAATACCTTTTCTTTTCAAGTCTCTCTTTGCATCTCCATCCGAAGTGTGAAGGATTTCCTCAGCCAGATGTCTTGAGCACTGAAAAAGAGCTGTAACCAGAGAGCCATCTGAGGTAATATTCTGTAAAAACCAGGGCTGAGAATCACAAAAGGAAAGTCTGCTTTGAAGTGCAAGCTCTCAGCAGGAGAGGAGTCTGCAAGTGGTTGGATATGCTTTTCTCTTCTCTTGGCTATGTTTAGAGTCTATGTAGATATTGCACCTCTTGATGCATTCCTCAAAGTACTCTGGAATCATATTAGGAAGGAAAAAACAAAAAAGTTTGTGTGGGAGGCATTTTCTTATCCAGGCAACAAGCCATAGCCTCATGTAAATATAGCTTTAATTTCATGAACTTAGAAGGAATGAGCTAATAATTTGTAATTTATGAAGTAGCATTAAGTAAATGCCAGCTACAGCATTTAGTGAAGTTCTATCTTAGTGACAAATAGCTCCAGAAATGGTAGAAAAAAGGCACTTCAGAGTGATTAAAATAATACAGAGTGGTTACAATAATACAGTATCAGACACTGCATTTAGATTGAATTTGAGTCACAAGCGTTGGTTCTGTTTTCCATAACTGACCTGTCCTCAGGGAGAAACAAACCCCAGGGCTGCCAGCATTGACAGAAACCTTCTCTTGGTTTCTCAAAAGCAGTAGTGCACTATTTGTTTGGCAACCATTCATTAAAAGCTCATCTAGAAATTAAATCCCCAGACTCCTTCCTTGCCTTCTGCGAGCTTCCCTGTAGCTGTGACAGACAACCAGCTCCAAGTTTCCAGCACTGAAAAGGGTCTGCAGAGCACCAGCAGTGCTACATGCAGTAGAACAATGTGCCAAGCCACACAGAAACTCAACAAGGAAAATGGCATGGCATTACAGCTAGAAACCACACAGCCAGAGCCCACAAAGCAGCAAGAAAATGGGAGATTTTTCTTCTCTGTAAAGGCAAGTGAAGAGTCTAAAAACAGTTTAAGGGCATAAAACAGTTTTTCTTATTGTAGAATTCTTATTGTAGAATAAGAAACCCTCTGACTTTTATCTCCTGTAACTGCCTGAGGTTGAGCTGGTAAACACTCACATAATCTATGGATATTTTCATTACTTTTTCAGGAAATGCAGGCTATACTGAAAGTTTAATACACACTGGGCTAACCCTCAGTATATTTAAAACTCACTTGCTAAGAGAGGATTCCAGAAAGAGTAAAAGAAATACAAAAGGAAAAGCAAAACTAAATGGAAATGCAGAAATGCTAGTGAAGGAAAAAAGATTCCCTGCAAGTATGCAAATATAGAGAAAACAACATAAATAATAGAGCATTAGATGGTTTCAAAAATCATGACAAAAGGTAAAACTAAATCAGCAGTTCAACAGCTGAAATAAAAATGCCTTAGAAGCTGTGGTCCCATAGACAAATTTTATTGTGAATTTGCTGCTCATTCCTGTGAGGCAATTATTGGACAATATCTTCAGGGATAGTATATATATTATATAAAAGAGAAAAAACAGTTTATGCTTTTTCTAAAAGCCAGAGGAGAAAAGACACAATACAAGAGCCAATGGCCTGTGCAGAACTCAGGAGAACCTGAGCAGATATTAAAACCAGGGATTTTGGTGATCTGTCTGCTGTGCTCTTGGCATTACCTGTTTTATCCTTTATCCTCTGCTAGGAGAAGGTCTGGAAAAGTACAAAGATACCAGGGAACACTAGTTTGAGTAGGATGCTAAAGAGTCCATTTTTATCTCCCTCCCCCATATTTTGTGCACTTTCTCATTTCCTTGCTGGTAGAGTTAGAAGCCATCGTTCCATAAGCTCTGGTTTAAGTTTTGTCATGTTCTCAATATCAGAGTGCTGTGTCAAATGTTTCCACTGCAAAATTAGTAATTAGTTCCTTGATTGATATATTACTGTCCATCCTCCAGAAAAGGCTGCAGCCTTATTTAGGGATGTTTGTGCAGAGAAAAAGAAAAAAATAACCCAGCAAGTTTACATCTGCCAAAGCATCACAGAACTGCATTTTGAATGGAAAAATCGGATACAAACCCAACCAAGTATAACAAAGCACATAACTGCAATTCTAGAAATCTTTTTGCATGTTTGGTATGGTATGATCTTCCCTGCCACCAGGGAACACGACAGTGACAGAAGGTGGTGATGACTGCAGGAGCTGTCACTGTAATTCAGGAGCCTCTGCCCTCTGGGGAACAAGCTGTGTGACTTCACAAAAAATCAGAGAAAGCCTGAGCATTTCCTTCTGCCATATTGCTGAGCACCACACAGACACTTGCCTACTCCTCACCCCCCTCAGTGGGACAGGGAGGAGAATTGAGAGGGGTAAAAAACATATAAGATTAATTGGATAACAGAAAAGTAAGAGGAGATAACAATAATGACAAAAGAATTCAAATACACAAAACAATTGCATAGAATGTATTTGCTCACCACCCAGTGACCTGTACCCAGCCAATTCCTGAGCAGGGACCCCTGGCCAGCTTCCACCACGGATTTATGTGCTGAGGATGATTCCATATGGTCTGGAATGTCCCTTGGATCAGTTGAGACCAGCTGTGCTGGCTGTGTCTAAAGACATACATAAGAGGCTGAGAGGGACTTCATGTAAGCACTGCTCAGCAACAGCATCAGTCTGCTAGCAGCAAGATTCTCATCCCAAACCCAAAGAGAGTACTGGGAAGAAAATTAACTCTTGCAGCTGACACATACCAAGTCAGCCATTTCCTGCTAGGAATTTTGATGCCTGCTTTATAGATGCACCCAAACTGAAAAGAGCAGACTTTTCTGGGTACCTTGGAGATGTTATAACAAATCCAGTGAAGCTGAAATGCATGTTACAAAAGGAATATTCACAAAAACCCACAGAAGGCACATTTCCACTGCCTCCAGGAGTGACCTTTCAATGACTACCTTCTCACTGGATGTGGACTCAACAACAAAACTTAAACTTTAATCCAGAGATGTCCATGGCCAAGGGGTATAATGAAAGGAGAGAAAGTTTGGATAAGCATAGCTTTGCCAGATACAACTTCAGGATTAAAAAAAA